>JAJKFI010000141.1:1760779-1771234 GCA_029204185.1 Lerista edwardsae
CGTTGCGTTCCAGTCCGTTTCGCCTTCTTCCCCGCCCCCGGCGAAACAGACCGGAACGCAACGGGCGGGCTGCCGCTCACCCATTCCTCCCGCCCAGCGTTCCGGCTGCATGACGCCGCTGCTTAGAAGGCCAGATGCAGAGGAGTGGCAGTGAAATACAAGTGTCTAGTTGTCTTGTGTGCTTCCTGAGGCATCTGGTGGGCCTTTGTGAGATACAGGAAGCTGGACTAGATGGGCCCTTGGCCTGATCCAGTGAGGTTTTTCTTATATGTCTGTAAGAGGCTGCTCTTAATGAGGCACTCAGGTCTCAAGTAGCCTGTCTGTTTACCCAACAAAGAAGAGGTTCTTAATGCATATCCATGGCCTGCAACTGTAGTCAGCCAGCCAGTGTCTATTTACGCAACAAAGAACAAAATGTTCACATAACTGTCATTAAGCAATGCACATCTGTAGTTTCATTTTGACTGATTGCCTGCCTAATTGATAGTCACAGGTAATTCAATGGGTTGTCCCATCTCTTTGCCCTGCATCCGCTGCTATAGGTTTTCCACAAGAACTCCTTGGGTTCAGTGCTCTCTTAGGAGGAGCTTATTTCCCAGAAGGCCCTTCTGTCTGTAGTTTGGGATGGGGACACTGGTCAAAACTATTAAGATTCTTCCCCATTCAGCTGCTGATACAGTAAAGGGGAAAGCAGGGAGTGTGTGCGTTAACCACGAGGAACTACTCCCCTTAGTCAAGCTCCCTTCTCTGCAAACTTTTCAGTGGCAGTACAGGATTTTTATTTATATACAGCTTTGCATATATAGAATGCTTTGAAGAGGAGAGGTCTCTTTTCTGAAGGACTCGCAATCTATGTGCTTAAACAAAAGTGTGTTTGTGGGGAAGCATTCAACCACATTCAAGGAGCAGGCTTATCACCAGACCTGCTGCTTGTTTGAATGCAGTTTGACTTTGTAATCTGTTTTTAGTTTTGGCAATGAAGATGGAAAAGGACACAGGCAAGGACCTACTGGGAATGGAAGACATAGATCCAGGGCTGCCCCAGTGCAGTTCAATGGGAGAAAACACCTTGCCAGGTATGACTGTATCAAAATGCAGTTCTTGCTTTCTGTATTCATAGAGGGGGAGGGGGAAAATTGGTGGTCCAGAAGTAAGCTTGCTTTGTTTGTTGGCAATGTAGATGTAAACTCTCCCCTCTCCAAATTGTCTCTCCTCTAAAATAAGAGCTGGGGTTTTCATATGGCAATAGAAAATGGCTAATTTAAAACAATTAGGCAAGAACTAATTAGAATCAGCTTTGTGTCCCTGAACAGCAGCTGGCCAGGTACCCAACACTTGGCGGTGGGGGCTGCTTTGGCCGGACAGACCCCCCCCTCCAGAAGCGCACAGAGAGCCTCCGATCTGTTTCACAGCAGCACCTTCCCTTTTCTGCTGACTCCGTCCTGCCTGGCTTGGAACGGCCCCTACCTGAAGCGACTGGCTGTGCTTTATGGACTCTGAAATTTTCCGGGGGTTGTGTCTTCCCATGCAAACTCATTAGGCACTATTTACACCCACTGCAGCTGTGAAGAGAGAGGTTCTGAACTCTGGCATTTGACGGTAGGCTTTGTTTCTCATTTACATTTGCATATTAAAGTGTTTGCCTGAAATAGGCTATTGAAATTAATTCAGGATTAATTGGTGTCTTTATCTCATTAGGACAATCTAATTTAAGGATGATGAAATTGTTTAGCCTCCCGTTTGTATAATTAGATTGCTTTGAATTGCTGTCATTATTGGCTCTTTAGCATCATCTGTAGGCCTCAGACAGACAAGAGCTCCAACCTCATAAAGACCAATCATGTGTTACAGCAGAGCACCGTTAACCCCTTTCAGCCCAAACTCAAACAACAGGCACTACTTGAATGTGAATAATGAAGGTCTTAGAGTCGTTTGGCCCATGGATTTGCAGTGTGCTGCCATTTATGGACTGGAATATAGTCTGCCATGCAACAGCAGGAACAGTCACAGCAGCACCAGCAACGGGTATATCAAAGCTTCAGTGGGGCTTCTTCTCCAAATGCAGGAATAACTTTTGTCGGCGTGAAGTACTACATTCATACCAGCTGCTAACGTTTAGTCGAACAAACTTGACGTGGCCCTGTGACTGGGAACACAGTCTTTGAGTGCCCAATTCTAGTCTGCCGTTTTAGAAGAGCCACTATGATTTTTATCAATACCAAAGTCATGCTACACCTTCCTTGCCTCTACCCCAGTATCGCCTTCCTACAGATGACTAACAGTAAATCTAAACTAAAAGGTCTTATGGAAAATGTTCCAGGTAGGTTGAGCAGAGAGCCTTTCTGCAGCTTGTCTCTTTACAAGCCATTATTATGTGAATTCAGCGCATAAATAATATGCAAAGAAGGCACCTCTGGCAAGACGGCAAGCTTAATAAGCAGCTAGAGGTCCAAGGACACCATGGCGGCCCTTTTGCTGAACTCTAGCCCAGCGTGACACAGGGAGGTGAAATGAGCCTAGTGTGAGTATTTTAATGGGCTTCCTCTTATAAGTGGTCACCAATCCCGTGATAGAAATCAAACACACAGCACAACCCTAGGCATCTCTGCTCAGAAGTCATTGTGTCCAGTGGGGCTTATTCCTGGGAAAGTCTGCATAGGATTCTAGTTTGAGTCCATTTATTCCGGCAGAAATGTACAGTAAGGGCACAATCCCTAGTTGCCCTTGGGCCGACACATATCACTTGTGCTGGCCCAGTGCTGTCGCAAGTGTGCCGCAGGGAGTTGTGCCGACCTAGGGATGCAGCTGAGGATGACTGGTGAGCCGGTCCTGCACTGGCTGAGTTCAGGCAACGTGGGGGCTTGGAGGGCAGAGGGGAAGGCAGGGGGGAGAGGAACGGGGCGGAGAGTGGGCGGCCTAATGGATAGGCCAGCCTGGGGAGGGTGGTGGAGTGCGGATCCAGCCATTAGGCCGGATCCTAACCTCTGTCCCTGGGCCAATCTGGCCCAATCCGGGCCACTCAGATTTGCACCAGTGATTTCCCTTACCCCAAGGTGAGCTCCAGCAGCCTCCCAGCCTGTGTTGGATTCAGCACAGGTCAGATCCGAGGAAGCTACTGTATGTGGCCCGAATCAGGGCCATGCGGCCTCCCAACGGGGCCTTGGATGCAGCCTAACAGCAGCAGCCTGACCCCGCCACCTCCCCAAGCCGGCACACCTGCCGGCATGCCCACTCCCCACCCATCCCCCCACCCGGTATCGCCTCCTCCCCATCCTCCGTCCTCCCTGTGCCAGCCAAGTTCGGCTGGCACACAGGTGGCTCACCCTGCATGCTCCTAGGCTGGCACTACTGCTAGCGCCGGTCTGGGAGTGCCGAAGTGGGGGTGCCACTCGGCACCCCAAAGTTGGCACTAATGACATGGTGCCAACACAAGCACATTGCATCGGTGCTATGTGGAGGGCAGGATTGTGCCTTGAGAATGTTCATTCCATTCATTGTCCAGGAATTCTATTCCAAGCAATGTCCAGGAATACTGTTGAGTATGGACTGAGGCGCTCTGGAAAACTGCATGCGCCAGTGCTTCTTGCTGGTTGTGCTGCTCAGAAGCTCGCTTAACATTCTGAGCTGGAGAAGAACTTCTGGGAGTGGGAAGGGGATTGGGTTCCTTTCCAGCGTCTTCAGCAAAAAGGAAGTTGAGCAGCATGACTAGGAAAGACCTCTCATTGTCTGAAGTCCTGCAGGCCCACTGCTGGAGTATACAATACTGGGTTAGACTGACCTATTGTCTCACTCAGCATAAAGCAGTTTCTTGTGTGAAAAGGGGATTTCCATTTGTTTCAGGCTGCCATGAGGCTTTGAGGTCTTCCAGGAACACATTCCTCTTCTCATGTTAGCCAAGTGTACAACTGGTATGAATGGACACATGTGCAAGCAGTGGCTGCTTCATAGCACAAGTCTCTGCTCAAGAGAAGCCGCTCTGTCAGCTGGGGAAGGTGAGTGAGGCAACTTGGGCAGTCACATCACGTCTAGCAACAGCTGGTTGTGCCTCATCACACTGCTAATTTATGGCCCTGGAAACAGTGTGTTGATGTTGATGCTGTGTGAAAAGATGCTTAGGCAGAAACCTATGGCCAGAGCAAGGGCAAGGGGATCACTCTCGACTCTTTTGCCTGAGTGTTTTGACCCTCTCTGACCTAGCAATCCGTGCCTGCTTGGAAACAGGGCGTCCTTATGCCGGCTCTGGCTGCAGCTGGGCTCCCTCTGCAGGTTTTAGAGATAGGCTGTTCATTCTCTTCATCGGCATGGATGATGAACAGCCACCTGGGCTGCTCTGTCTGCATTTCACCTCCTGCACAGGCAGAGTTTACCTCAGTGCTATTAGCGGTTGTGAGTGGACCAGCTTGGAGAGCTCCGTGTCTTCATTCTCTCCTGCGTAAAGATGTGCATTTTTTTGAAATCATGCAATGGCGATGGATGGTGAAGAGTGGTGGGCCAACTTATCAGATGGCTGCGGAAAGAATAAGGCTACAGCCACAAACCAACGTAGTAGTCATTATTACCCCCGCCAATAAATACATGAGACAGATGTTTGGGTATAGGAGGGCCACATTATTTTAAACTTCACATAACTTGATTCTGCAGCACCCCAAAATGTGCCGTCTCCTAAACCGTCCCCATACTTGGGAAGGGCGTAACCATTTGACACCTGGCTAGGCTTGGTCAGGGCCTCTGCCTGCCAATCCTTGCCAACCCAGAAGGGTTGAGGTAGCTGGATAGCGCAGGTGCCTTTGGGTAAGCCAGGACAGGAGCACCTAGGTAGGTGCTGGAGGAGAGGCACTGGGTAGGTGCTGGATGGATGGATGGATTGTTGAAGGACTGGATAAAGGAAGGGTGATTAGCACCAGGTAGGTGCTGGACGGGAACACCTGGGTAGGTGCTGGATGGACGAATTGGGACTGACTGATGGAGTGCTGGCTGGACTTACTGCCTGAAGGACTGTTGGACGGACTGATGGATGGAAAGGACTGGATAAGGTAAGCTTATTGTGGGGAATAACCATTGGGAATGGTTGTATGGCTGCCACGCCCCTGGAGCCACCAAGTGAAGGAGGCAGTTGTGGCTTAGGCAAGCTGACTGCCTATTGTTTGATGGTGAGGTTTGTTGGGCTAGACTTAGGGATGTTTGGAGCTAAGCCGGTGATGAGGGCAGTCTGGAGGAGGCTGGCCAGCCGGTGATTCCAAGCAAAGCTGCTGGAAAAGAGGAGGCCCCAGTGGGTGACTGAACCCCCTCCCTCTTGCCTATCTCTGAGGCCGCTCTGGAGGGGAAACTAGTTAATCTAGTGTGGGCATTGGGGCCCTTGGAGAGGCCCAGCAGGGAATTTGGCAGAACACCCCCCCCACCTTGATTACCTCAAAAGGATGCCAAATATTTCAATCTGCCTGTTCCAAACTGCACCCCCCTGCCTAAACTTGAACCAAACCCCCATGTAACCCTAGCTGACAAAGACCACACCTCACCAAAGACAGTCAGGGGTAGGTGAAAAAACTGCCAACTTCAATACCAATCTTGTTGGCACTAAAACATTCCTGCCTGGCCCTAATAAGCAATCAGCTGGTCTCTGACAGGGCAAAGGGAGGGATGGGTTGATCAATGCCACACAACTGGCTCTTGCTGCACACGCACGCACGCACGCACGCACGCACACACACACACACACACACACACACACACCACCAGCATCAAAACTTGCTGCCCCAACCCGGATAAACCAGCCAATTGGCTAGGTCCACGTTATTGGAAATTTCTTATTGGTGATGGGGGAAAGCAGAGTAGAGTAAGCAGCGGATTTCCCCCTTTGGGCATCACCTCACAGGAACCTCCCTCACCCAGGCTGACTGCTATTAACAAAAGTCACATGAGGCAGAGGCTTGGTAAAGCTGCAAAAAGAAAGGTTTACTCACAGTTCCATCCAGTGCATATCTACAGTGTCTGATTAGGATCAGAGGTACAACTAACACTTGGAAGCCAATGCCCTATAGGTGCATCGCCATGCATGGAGGTGTGCTTAAGATGGCAGAGGCATCAGAGCCCTTGGTCTGCACATCTTATCAGCTTGGTGGTCAGAGGACAAAAGGGATGTGCTCCGAGGAGAAGGGAAGGAAATAAGGTCAAGGCCACACCCCTGTGGGAATCACAGAGAGAATAGGTAAGAAGGGTCTAGGTCACGGGACATTACATTTTGCCCCCTTCAGACGTTAGACTGCCCCCTCTAGACAGCAGATGGAGTTGTGCCAACTCCAACACACCTGGCATCTGCCCTGTGTCTGGACAAGGCCAGGATAAGCACGATGACCCGTTAATAGTGTCATCAAATTTATCTCTCTTCAGGGAACCCTGGGAATTGCAGTTTTATGGGTGAGGAGGAATCAGGATTCTGTGAGAATGTTCAGCACCCTTGCCAAACTAGGTTTCCCAGGATTCTTGGGAAGACCATGTAGTTATATAAAATCAGGGTTGGTTCTGGCTGTGTCAGGCCCTCTGCAGAATGAAAGTGACAATCGCATCATAATTTTGTGCTTTCCCTGAGGAGTACCAAAACATACTGAAGTGATTTGTGTGGTTGCTTCTTAAAATGCGAGCAGGTAAAAATCTTTGTCTTACTTCAGTGGTTTCCAAGCTTTGTAGTACCGGGACCCACTTTTTAAAATGACACTGTGATGAGGACCCACCTAGCTTTACAAGACTTTCTTAAAAAGTTTCATCTTACCAGCTGCTCAAACCTGCTTTTTATCCCTTTTACTAAGGAGGGGGGCTGCCTTCTGCAGCACTTGTTGAGTTCCACATTCAATGGATTGGGATCATTCTAGTGGCCTTGCATTACCTTTTGCCTGGCCATTGATAGAAGCTGAGGCACATTTACCTACTCATGAATAAATGCACTATGTGCTGCTCTGTTTTGGTTTCCATAGGGCTCAATACATTTTCAGTTTGGAGAAGAGGATTTCCCCTGTGTGTTGGGGGGGGCAGCATTTTTAGAATGATATCTGGCAAAGTATGTACGAAATAGTGAATGCAATGGGTGATCCCCAATGGAGATGGTTCACAGAAAGTGCTACTTTGACAAAATCACATCACATGTTCTTGAGTGCCTGCATTTCCCTCAGGAAGAAACTCTTACTTTAAAAAATGATGGCAGGTTTGCAGGATGGGGGGGGGAAGCAGCACGAGAAATTGTGAAACTGCTTAAAATTGACGTATTCTCTTCATTTCAAGAAGGATACGGTGAAATTTCATGGGACGGAGAAATTGCATATATTTTATAATTAATATCGTCAGTAAAGAAGACATGTTAGAATGTAGAGCAATAATATGGACATATGAATTTCTGCTTGAATTTGATGGATGCTTTGCATATTTAGTGAAGTCCTGACACTGGAGTAATGACATTATTATCTCCTGCAACTCAAAACGTGTTTTAAAAAATCCTAATCAGGCCCTCATGAAAGCAAAAGGGCCATTTATAATACCATAGCCATTTCACCGTTTCACTGGGCTCGCAGTGTATCAGCCACTCAGCTTACAGACTTCCTCTCTAATGTTTTGGTCGCTGACTCCTGACCTGTGTAGGTTATTCAATTCATCGTCAGGATTTGAAGCAGAGAATCATGTTTTCCCCTCAATCAGTGGAGAAATCAGAGATACAGCATGAATTATTAAGTTTTAACAGTTGACACATCATCGCTAATACTTGAATCTGGCAGCACTTTACAATAAGTGACAGGTCCTCACTAATTCCTTTTGCCTTTGTTGTAGTGGCAGTTGCAGCCGCTGCCGCTGCCACCGCCGCCGTGTTAATCATGAACGATGAACTTTGCCTATTCAAGGGGTTGTAATAGGCACTTCCCTAGGACTGAGACTATAATTTAGTTATAACCTAATGGCCACTGATTGTAACAATAAGTAATTATGTCGGCTAAATGCAGTGTTGATGGCAATTGATGACAGCAGTCAAACCCATCACCCCATTTTGGAACTGAGCTTGGAACAACCATTTCTGCAAGGCGGGAGTGACCAAGTAGAGTAATGATGTGCTCTGAATGTCCTTCCTTGTCAGCTTTTCACACACAAAAGTGGGGTACAATCCACTGGGAGATTCTCTTGTGCAAGCCCTGTCAGAGTAGTTTAAGGAGTGGTTCAAGCAAGGTACTTGCTTCAGGGCATTTCAGTGAGGCTTGGGCAGGAGAATTTCTTGGTGTACTCTGCCCAAAGTCTTCTCCCAGCAGTAGCTCCATTTAAACTTGTAGTGAACTCTTAACCAATTCTGATTCTTGAAGTAAATTCATATGTCTTATCAAATTCAGAGCACAATCCTAACCTGGAGTTAGGTTGGCACAGTTAGGCCAGCAAAGATTAGCTGGCACAAGGGCCACCGTAAAGTATTCTTGGACCACTCTTGGAGTCAGAGAGGCCAGCACACAGATGTGCGCCATCCTCCCTGACTACAAGACTGGTACAAACACGCATTATGGTGTCCCTTGTGCCAGCCAAATTTTGCTGCCCTAACTGTGCCGACCTAACTCCAGGTTAGGATTGCGCTCTCAATTTAGGCATATTACGGTAGTTTGGAGGCAGAGAATATCCTCTCATGGGCTGCCCTTCAAAAGGAGACAGAACCCTCAAGAAGGTCTGTCTAAAAGATCTCACAAGACTGGTAGATTCATGTGGGGAGGGGAAGGTGGTCCTTGTAGTTATCCCAAGCTGTGTCATAACCAAAACTTTGAATTATGCCTGAAATACATTGGTAACCTCTATGGCTGCATCAACAATGGTGTCATATGAACCTATAGGTGGGCACCCTTCAGCACCTGATTCTGCATTTTGCATCAGCTGAACTATCTGAGGGTGAAATCCTAACCTGGAGTTAGGCCAGCACAGTTTGGCTATCACAAGGGGCACTGTAAAGTATGTTTGGACCACTCTCAGAACCAAAGAGGCCAACACACAGACATGCACCAACCTCCAAGAGTGACCCAAACGCACTTTACGGTGGCCCTTGTGCTGGCCAAACTTTGCTGGCCTAACTGTGCCAGCCAATCACCACGTTAGGATTGCGCCCTAAATGTTCTTCATGGGACGCTCCATATAGAGCACTTTGTAGTACAGTACAGTAATTTATACGAGTTGTGACTACAGCATGACAAAGTTTGGCTGAGAGGTACAGCTAGTATACCAGTCAAAACTGGGCAAAACATACCCTGGGCCACAGCCAATGCCTATACATCCAGGATTAAGGCCAATTTCAGGAATACACCCTAGTTGGGCCCCTGATATCACAAGGGGGAGTACAATTCTGTCAAGGACAGGTTATTATTGCCCCATCAGTAAGTTTTCTCAGTGAGACAACCTCTGGGTTGTCTTGTCTCAGTTTAATTTCAGCTTGCTTGCCCTGATCAAGCCTCATCTCGCATGTTTTGGGAAGGAATTTCATGTATTAGGGGTAGCAAAGGTGAATGGGCAGAGACTTTTAAGGGGGATGACATGGTCAGAGAAAAGCTTATTCTGAGGCAGAACATCCAAACAGTTCTTCCAAGTGGTGAGTGCCTCTGTGACAAAGTGCCTTATTGTGACAAAGTTCCAAGATAAGACAAGCAAGTTATGCATCGGGGTGAGGAGAAGGAAGTAGAAGGATCTGTGGAAGGAGAAGGTAGGGGAAAATACATTTAACTAAATAGGCACAAACAAACATAATAAGGTAGAAGGGCAGAAACTGAACAGAGAGCTGATTCTGAGGAGCTCAAGTCTAAATAGGTTTACTTCAGAGTAGGAGCCCAGGGCAGAGGCACCTGGAAAACAAGCAAGACAGAGATGGATAAAGGAAGGTGGAAGTAAGCCTCTACTTTATTTGAATCTACCAGAAACTTGAATGTAAGTTAGAACCAGGACATAACTTGAAGTCTAATAATTCGGGAAATAAATAAAACATAGTTCAGTTTAAACCAGCTTGGGGTTTAAAATACATTCTAGGCTAAAAGTCAGGTTTGGGAGTAAGAGCATCAGGAAGGGCAGCTTATCAGTCAGCCAGCAGCAACCCTTTTCAGGACATGAAAATTTAGCTAAATCCCATCAGCAGGTCTGTAATCAGCTTCAATTGTCTTGTTCTTAGTGGGCCACACCTGTTTAGAACAGCCCTTTTCAATCACCTAGAAGGGCAGGGGGAGGGCTAAGGGAAGAGGATATAGTTAGATGTTCCTAGCGATTGTGTCTTCCTGAGCGGCGAGTGCCTCCACAACAAAGTGCCAAGGTAAGACAAGCAAGTTACACCTCTGGGCGAGTGAAGCAGCAGGACAAGGAATCCAGGGTCCCAGACTCCACCCTTTCCCTAAGATGCAAGGCAGCTAATTCCAAACAAACAAACAAACAAACAAACAAACAAACAAACAAACAAACAAACAAACA
>JAJKFI010000141.1:1771244-1791307 GCA_029204185.1 Lerista edwardsae
ACAAACAAACAAACAAACAAACAAACAAACAAACAAACAAACAAACATCTCCATGCAGTCAGGCAGCCAACAGCAGGGTGGGGACTATCCAATGTACAGAGTGCCGTATATGCTTCTTGTGTCCTCAGTGCAAGGAGCTCCAAGCACTTAGGAAATGGGTTTGCTTAAGCCCAGTCGCGGATCCAGGGGGGTGCACGGATGGCAAGCCACATGGGTGCTGGGCGGCGGGGGGCGCCATTGCATGGAGTCCGCGCACCATTGCATGGAGTCCGTGTGCCTTTTGGCCCGCCCACCCTCCCTCGTGCCTGGAATGCTCCGAAATGGAGCTCTTCCAGGCGCAGGGAGGCGTGGCGGGGAGACGCTAAGTGGCCGGGCGATGTGCCGGGGGCGCGGTTTCATCGCCTTGCCATGGGGTGCGCTCCTGGACCAGACCGCCCCTGCTTAAGCTTCAGTTGCAGACCTGGAGAAACAGAAACAAGCAGAGAGGGACCATGGTGAGAATTCTGGGGATGTGCAGGCTTCCCTCAGATGGGCAGCTCCTCAGCTGCTGGGGTAGGTGGTCTCAGGGCTGGAGGACATCATTTTGGAAAGGAGGGAAGCAATCCCCTAGGGGGAACCCCTTCTTCAGGTGACAGGCCTGTGTCCAACTGCACTAAGGATTCCCCTCAGAGGGTGGGGTGGGGTGGGGGTCAGGGGCTCCTTGTAGTGGGAAGTCTATGGTTAGGAACATAGAGAGGGGGGCCTATGATGGGTATGCGGAGTGCATGGTGATTTGCCTGCCTGGTGCGAAAGTTGCAGACATCATGTATCATCTAGATAGGCTGGCAGAGAGTGCTGGGGAGGAGGTAGCGATTGTGGTGTGTGTCAGCACCAACATGAGAAAATGTAGCCGGGAGGTCCTGCAGGCTAAATTTAAGCTGCTAGGGAGGAAGCTAAAAGCCAGGACCGCCAAGGTAGTGTTCTCAGAAGTACTACCTGTTCTATGCGCAGGGCCAGCTAGGCAGGGAGAGCTCAGCGGTCTCAATGCATGGATGAGACGGTGGTGTTGGGAGGAGGGGTTTAGATTTGTTAGGCTCTGGGGAACGTTTTGGGACAAGCCAAGCCTGTATAAGAGGGATGGACTTCACTTGAACCAAAACAGAACCAGGCTGCTGGCACGTAACATTAAAAAGGTGGCAGAGCAGTTTTTAAACTGATTCTTGCAGGAAAGCTGGCAGGAGCTTAGTGGTGTCTGGTTCAGGACTCTCTACGGAATGAGGACCGTGGAGTCCTCCACATATGGAATGTGGAGAAGTTAGACAACAGCAAAGTAACACCAGAGTAGGAATTAGGAATGGAAGTGTAAGTAACAACCAGTCCAGCAAAATGAGAGGAGGCAGGGATAATGGAACCAAAAAAAGCTCTACTTGGGGGGCCCCATGTACAGGTGCTTTTATGCAAATGCCCTAAGTCGCTGAGGGAAGATGAGAGGACGGGAATGTTTGGTGGTTAGGGAAAACATTCATATAGTGGGCTAGGCATAATGGAAACCAAGTAGAATGTGGAGAACTAGTGGGATACCGCAATCCCAGGCTCTAAACTCTATAGGAGGGACAGGGAGGGGCGTGTTGGAGGTGAGTTGGCCATCAATGTCAAAGAAGGAGTAGAATCCAGCAGAGGTGAAATAGTAGGTCGGTCTGACTCCACCTCCCACCCTCCCAGTCCAGAACCTCTCCCGTTCTTTCCCCTTCCTGCCCCGTCTGCATCCCCTGCCCATTGCACCTGTTCTTGCAACTGCTTTCCTGACTCAGTGCAGGTCACCCTCTGTGTACAAATGCTGCTAGGGCCAGCATTGCACAGTTTGCAACATCATAAAGGCATATACATTGTTGTACATGTGTATACACTGCTGCAAAGGCCAGTTAGGATTGGGCCGTTCCAGATATGCAAGTATGTAGAGCACAAGTAAAGCCAAACAGCATGCATACTGCTGCAATGAAGCAGGTCCACTCCCCTGCATCTGAATTGCAAAGAGATTGTCAAAGAGGACACCTTGTACCCAAAGGAGCCTTTATCTTCCATTTCCAATGTGCCTCCTAAGGATCACCTTGCATGAACAGACATCAGCTGACCATCCTGAGCCTTGAAGCAATCTGCCTGACAAAGGAAAGGCCAGCTGGCTGTTAACACAACCCCTATTCCAAAGAAAAAGTGTGGACCTTCCTACCACTTTTAAAAGGGCCAACAAGCAATTTCTGGAAAAGAGAATATATGGGCAGATCAACAGAAAGATGAAAAATGTAAAAATATACCCGGTGACAAATGGTTAGCATTTGTATCACAAAGTCATTTCCCCAACTTCAATAGAAGTGTCTTCCTCTCTGCTAAAAACGACCCACCTTTTTGTCATTTCCATTTGGACTACCATAATCAACCACAGAAAAGGGCAGTGTTTACCTAAGTATCCCAATCACTTCAGGTTTCCAGCTTCTCTACTGCTGCATGCACACACAAGTTCAAATTTTCTTAACCTCTGACAGCTGTGCCAGTCCCCACACTTAGCACATTTCTCAGATAATGAGTTTCACTGACATGGTTAGGGGAAGGATATGAGAATTCCACTTTGTAACATCAGGGCTGCATTTCAGAGATATTCGCCTAAGGCATTTCAATTGCCTGTGCTCCTGCAGCACAACTAGTAATGAAAACCCTTTTTTCCCTGCCACATCAGTACATACACTCACATCAAATCTTCACAGCTATAACCCTTTGCTTAGTTACTTATAGTGATCCCAAACATTCCTCCTCCAATTGTAGAAAAGTTATGAAAACAATTCTAAAAACTACAAATAGGTCAAAGAGCACCAGCTACAGCCCCCTTCAAAAAAACCCAAACATTTTTCTTGGTAGCTTTATAGACTTCTGCCTGCAGTAATTCCTGCTGCTGGGCAAAGGAGCTTGAGGCACCTTTTCTTGCAGAACACATGGACGTTCTCCTCATCACATTGTCTCTCAATGGCAAACTTCTGGAAATGGTTCCCATTTCGTCCTCTTGCTGCTCTGGAACTGGTTCCTAGATCAATCCAGCTCCAAGCTTGGTTGGCACTGCAGATCTAATGGCTGCCACCATATTATCTGGGATTAGAATCTACACAAATCTTCTGGCCAACACGGAAACCAACTGCCAAAAATTCCCCTTTCTGTTTGTTCATGATCCCAGTAACTTGTATAGGGTATGATATTAAATCAAGGCAGAGAGATTCTATAGCCTATCTTATTCCTGCAGTCTCTGGGGGCTTCTGGTTTACTTCTGCTGCTGGGGCTGGTCAAGAGGGTATACTATTTGTAGGGCCCTGATCCTGCCCACTAAATCCTTTTGCAGAAGTAACCAAAGCAGGTTAACAAAAGATATTTCCTCAACTGTGTCAGCAGCCTGTGCCTGGTCTCCTTCTGGTGCCCATACTCCCCCCTGCTCCCTCCACTCTTTTTCCTTCTGTGAACCTCCAAAGGAAGTGTTCCCTCTCAGACTGAAGGCCACCATTTCCTTGGCACTGAGTTTGGACTGCCTGCTCTCCAGTTCAACACCTGCAGCTTTTTCCCCCAACACTTCCCCCCCTCCCATTCCATCCGGGAAATGTTTCTTCTGCTTTTTACTATTGTCAGTTGGTACACTGTAGAAAAGAGCAGAAACCCCCCTGAGAAGCCTTCATTTGGGGCTAGTTTTTGGTTTCCAAGCTTGTTTCAAGACTATCCTTGTTGCTGACTGTGCCGTTTGGTGTTCTGGCTCAGTTACGCCAACTCACACTTTCACCCTAAAAAGAACACATTCCCACCCCAACATCAGTGGTGTGTGACGCCTACCTCCCCAATGCTTAGAAGCTCGCAGAGCAGTGCTACTATCCAGATTTGTGTTTCCTTTGGTGGAAAGAAGAATGGAGACTTGATATTTTTTGCAGTATTTTCTTTTTTTACAAGTAGGGCATAACTGAAGCTAGGCAGCAGGCTCCCTGCCCCATGTCAGACCCCTCCAGAAAGACATCTGCATTCAGAGGATGTCTTCAATCTCCTATCATGTTCTCTTTGACTGTTGTCTATTCCCAAAGTGCCTGAATGACTGCTTCTTTGCACATGCACACCTTTGCTCCCTTCCCTTAGGTGAGATCTGCCGTCTTCCCAAACCTCAGGCTAAACCAAACCAACACCTTACTATTGAAGAAAGTCTCTCACATGTACTTTCAGAAGCTGGAAATGTAACTCTCACCATGCAAATCTCTGACATGTTTGGTGTTCTGGATGCAATTTCAGAGAAGAGGAACCAAGCGGGTGGTAGAAAAGGGAATGGCCAATATGAAATCAATAATCATGCGCTAGCCCCTAAATTGTGAACAAATTTCTCACACAACACACATCATCCCTGTTATAAAATTAAGGGTGCAATCCAAGAGCGCTGCTAGACCAGCGCATGTCAGTTGCACTGGTCTAGTGTGGCTGCAAATGTGCTGGAAGGCATATCTGTTCAGAGGAATCAGGTGCTGGGCCAACACACAGGGAGCAGCGCCGACCTGAAGACGCTGCCATGGAGGGCGTATAAATCATCCCCATGCTGGCCGAGTTCAGCCAGCACGGAAGCTTGGGAAGGTGGGAGGGAGCGGGGAGGGGAGGGAGGGCAGCTCCATGGGTTAGGGAGGAGGTGGAGTCAAGGGCTGGCTGTTAGGCAAGATCCTAACCCCTGTCCTTCAGCCATGCAGGCCCAATTCGGGCAGCTTGAATTTGTGCCAGTGATTTCGCTGGTGCAGTTCCAAGCAGCTCCATAGGAGTGGCTGGGGCTTATCCCAAGGTGATTTCCAGTGGCAGCCAACTCTGCATTGGATACAGCGCAGGCCAGCTGGCCTGCCTGCTCTAATGCAGATTAGGATTGGGCTGTTAGGAAAGTAGATAAGATGAATCCACACTTTCTTCTGAAAGTGAAAGCCTACACCAAAGAGAAAAGCTTTAGCTTCCATGCAGTCCAGCTGATCAAGTCTCTTCTTTCAAGAGCACTGCATTCCCTTTAGACATGATCAGTACAGGTGGTGTAAAAGGTAAAGGTTTCCCCACGATCGAATGGTCTAGTCTTGACTGACTGTAGGGGGTGGTGTTCATCTTCGTTTCTAAGCCTGTAGAGCTGGTGTTTGTCCGAGGACAAGCTTCCGTGGTCATGTGGCCAGCATGAATATATGCCGTAGTGCATGGAACGCCGTTACCTTCCCACCGAAGTGGTCCCTATTTATCTACTTGCATTTTTAGGTGCTTTTGAACTGCTAGGTTGGCAGGAGCTAGGATAAGCAACAGGAGCTCACTCAGTCGTGTGGGTGGTCTCGAACCTCCAACCTTCCGGTCAGAAAGCCCAACAGCAGCGGTTTAACCCACAGCGCCACCATATCCCCTTACAAGTGGTGTAGGAGACCACAATAGGCAAAATGTGTGGCATTTACATTTTTAAAATGCCTGTTGCTAGCCAGCATCTTCAACAACTGACAGAACTCAGCATGAAAGGAGAACTTGCAGAGGCAATGAAAGGCTGCAAATGAAGACTGCTTCTCTGAACAGGAGGCACTCGAAAGACCATGTGAACAGAAGCCACCAGGAGAGAGAAGGCGCCTGGAAAACTTCAAGAAATGTCTCGTGTTATTTAGGAAGAGTCACAGGAAAACTTCTCAGACTGAAACAAGAAAGGCAATTAGTCTCCTCTATGAAAACAAAGAGACATCTGGGCCAAGTCTGCTAACATATACCCAGGGGGCAGGTACTGTACATGAGGAATATCCTCCTGCTGCAAATCCGCCCCCAAATTCTCAAGTCAATCTCAAGTATTACAGTTCTCGCCAGTCCTCTTTAAAGCGGCCAGATGCTGTAATGACTTATTTCCCGCCCTTCTCAGAAGCAGGTTTGCCGTTATCTCCCAAAGCACTGAATTAAGGCTAAGTGGCTCTGGCAAAGCAACGTGCTCATTCAGAAGTGAAACTACAAACCTAAAATTAAGGATCTTGGGGAACAAAAATTGGCCTGACATTCGTGGTGAGGGTTCTGAGAGTGGAACTAGCGGGGGAAGGCTTGGTGGGAATAATGTGTCAACAAATGGCTTTTTCCTGCTGTTACATCCACTACCATAGCCATGTGCATGTGTGACCTGTGCCCAGCCCTACCCTGCAAATGCCAGCCCTGGTGGCCCAAGAAGTGGCCCACCCATCCTGACAGCTGCAAGTGGGATGTAACACTTGCCCCATCCATGTCACTTCCAGCCAAGTGGAAAGTTGCCACAGTGGCAACAGTGAATATGATGGTGCATCCAAGGCTTGCGGGAGGCAGGTGGGGACAGACAGGGCTGGAAGCATACTAGGCAGCGGTGCTTAAAAGCCCACTGCTGGCCTATGATGAGGGGTGTGAGATGCACATCTGGGAGCCCAGGGCTTAACCAAGGCCACAAGCAGAACCTGGAAGCAGGCTCACCCAGCAGCCGAAGAAAACATCTAGGTCTTGTAGGTCTGAGGCCTTGTAGCTGTGCTAACTGCCCCAGCGACACCCACCCAACACCTCCTCATCCCTCTTAACTTGCATTGTTGGATGCAACACACTAGCTTAGTATGGTGGTCTATCAGGACCTTGGAACCATCCCTGCTTTTGTGATACACTGGGAGAAATAGAACATACAGGTAGGGGTGTTTGTTTTTGGCCATGTTTTTCCCCATAATTTCTTGATTAAAATATAATAGCAAATTGTGGTGTCATGTGTTTTTCTTCAAATTTTTATTTGAAAATTGTGTGTGTGTGTGTGTGTGTGTGTGTGTGTGTAAATTGCCATTCACACTCACTAAGATCACGCTTCAGTCCTAAGATCAAGTAAAGATTTGGAACTTCCCCTAATTTCAATAGAGCTTACTTCTTATCTGGGAAGTGCCCTGTGCTCTTTTTAGTCTGTTCACAACACAAGCATTCCTCTGGAAGTTTTTGCATAACCATTTCTACCTAGAGAGGTGCAAACTGCAAAAGGCCATGTCCCAAAAAGTTGCTAGCAGATTGGAACATTCCAGCCCCTTGATCAAAGGTAAATGCCGCCAGTGGCACTCATACCAGTCCCTGGGAGATACAAGGCCTGAGGGGAATCAGCGACTGCACGGGTAAAAAAACAAAGTGTGACATTCCCCTTAATGCTCCCCCTGCCAAGAAATGGTGGCAAATCCAATCTAACAGCCCATGGGGAGGGATATTGACCCAGACCGGCAAGCAAGAAATAAGGATGAATGGCCCAACAGTCAGCTGCCCAAGCAAAGGCAAGCAATTGCTGGCACACACCCCCCCCCAGATCAAAATAACCTTCTCAAAAGTTTCCTCACTGTGCTCTAGTTGTTGCTTGGAGCATTGAGAAACTGCTGGTGCTACTTCTACTGTATATTCCATTATTTGCCCCAGCATGCGCTGCTCAGAAAGAGCCTGTGTGTGTTCATCGTTTAAGCAAGCTTCCTCCTGTTTCTGCCCCTCCTCCTGATCCCTTACTGAAAACTATGTGTGTATTCCTCAAAAATATGTCAAAAGTAAACAAAAGTGGTGTTATTTCGTGAAATGAGGGTTTTTCGCATTTTGATGTAAATATATTTTTATATAGCGATTTGAGTAGAAATTCTCATTATGTAGAGTTTTGTGTTGGTCACTGAAAAAAAAAAACCTACGTCAAGGGCTGCAATGTGGGAATGGTGTATTGCATTTAGCACGTCATGCCTTCCTGAGTTACTACCATCAGTGGGACTCTTTGCCAGAAGAACGAATATTACTAAAACAGCGTTGCTCAAACTGTGGGTTGGGACCCACTAGGTAGGTTGTGAGCGAATTTCAGGTGTGTTGCATAGCACCTAAGGCAGTCCTGGTTGAAAATATGGGAAGATGGGACACTGGAAAGGGAGAGGGCTGTGTGATTATTTTCCTTGTGTCAAGGTTGTAAATAGGCTGTTTCCCTTTCTGATTCACTTTGCTATTGGAAAACAACTGAGAAACAACCCAACTTATTGCTGCATTCTCAGGAAAGCAGCAGGCTCTGGTGTCACAATGTTGGCACTTCCAGCCATTACATCACTTCTGGTGGGTACCAACAGACTGTCATTCTAAAAAGTGAATCCCAGTGCTAAGAAACTTGAGAACCACTGTACTAAAGGAGTCCCTCACCCCCAGGTAAATCTCTTTTTCTTTTTGAAGGCTTATTTCTTCTCATGTTGCAAGCTAAACAAGCTTGCACTACAGTGCAGAATTCCAGCAAAGCTACAACGTCTACTATGGGATGATGATATAGAAACTCCCAAGTTGGTGATCCCTTCCTTGTCTTACTTCATGGTTCCTTAAAATCCCTAAAGTTTCAATGTGAGCAGATGGGTTTGCTCTGTTGAAACAAAAGCTTGCACAGTTTAAAAATCCATAAAGTTCAAAATGTGGGAGCTGATTAGCCAGTGTGGGAATGTTGTGAGAAGGCCAGCCGGCAAAAGAATGGAGTATGACCATGCTGGACTTAACAATCACCTGCTGAAGCTCGATGTCACTTGGCCAGAGGAGAGAACCACACTGTGAAGGCTACATCTGGGACTGCGGATTCAGTGAATCGCAGAATACTGTATATTTGCAAAAACCCCATTGAAAAATGGTGGTTTAGACTTACATGGGAGTTAAAACTCAGTGCTTGACACCAAATCTGAGCACTTATACCTATACATGTGAGTTGAAATTGAAATCAAAATCCCAAGTGCTGAAATGATATTCTATCATCATCATCATCATCATCATCATCATCATCATCATCATATTTTAATTAATTAATTAATTAATTAATTTCTATCCTGCCTTTCTGCCCCATGGGCACCCAAGGCGGCTTACAACATTAAAAATACAATAAAACACAAAGTTTAACAATTAAAAACAACGTTAAAAACAATATTTAAAAAGTGTGGATCCAATATAAAGACGAGAATATAAAATACCAGCCAGCCTGTCTAGAATAGAAGCTCTATTCTAAGTTCAGAACTGAATGAGCAGTGGTCAAAACTGATATTTTGAGGTCAAAGTCTTCACATTCAAATTCCTCCCTCAGGCTCCCTAGGGAAGAATGAAGATCCAGAGTTGCCAGGTCTTCAGGAACTCAGAAACAAATTTGACGAGTGTCTTCTACATGTCTACCATATTGCAACACAAAGCCTTCATGGCTCTGATATTCATCTTTGTAAAATTCCATACAAAAGTTTGCTAAGTTCCTCAAGTTCAATTGTTTCGTCAACCCTCCTCCATTTTCTTTAGCCCTGAAAGTTATTGTTGCAACTTAACATTAAAGTCTGGTGGCACTTTAATAGCAAGTTCCACCAATTTTTATGTATAGCAGAAAGAAGCTGTTTCTAATATGCTTTTAAAGTGGAGATCCTGCAGCAAATGCACACTTCATTCTAGTGAAAGGCTGATTTCATAATGCTCTTTCTTTCTAACTGCTTGAGAGACCATCTTCCATTAGGTTTTCATTGCTAGTGTACAGCAGAGTGTGATGTGCTTTGTATTGTGTTCAAGAAAGAGTATTCACAATTTAGTAATAGCAGCACTTTGAACTAGTCTACTTCTAAAGAGTAGCCTATATTTTTATAAAAGTAGCCTACAATTACTTTTTGAGCACAATCCTAACCTGGTGTTAAGCCGGCACAGTTAGGCCAGCAAAGTTTGGCTGGCACAAGGGCCAATGTCAGGGGCGTAGCATGCCTTTCCTGCGCCCAGGGCAAGGCACGCGTTGCCCCTACGCCATGACATCATGACACCTTGCATCATGACGTCAGCGACAGAGGCGGGGCTTCCATGCATCTCCCCCTGGCTTCAATTGAAGCCAGGGGAAGACACATGGATGCTCTCCCAGCTTGGGCGTGCCTTCTCCGAAGTCGGGGGAGACGCGCCGAGGCTAGGAGACCCTCGCCTCCAAGGACAACGCCTCCGTGCGCCCCATGAGCCGGTGGAGAGATGGGAGTTTGCCTGCTGTGGGCGATGGAGGCTCAGCTGTGGTGCACATGCCCAGGCAGCCACTTTGCCTTCCAGGACTTGAAGTCCAGTTTGTCGGAGCTGCAAAGGCAAAGCGGCTGCCTGGGCATGTGCACCACTGCTGAGCTTCCATCGCCCACAGGCAAGCTCCCATCTCCCCCCCAGCTTGCGGGGCGCACGGCGGCTTCTTTCATGGCCGCCGCCGAGTGGGCACTTTAACCCGCTCGGTGGCAGCTAGGAGAGGAGAGGTGGGCCTGGGCAGTTGCCGGGGTGGGGCAGGCACCATTTGGGGGCGTGGGGCACGCCATGTGAATGTCGCCCCCACCTTATGGCGCCCCAGGGCTCGTGCCCTCTGCTGCCATAGGCTCCCTCCACCTCTGGCCAACGTAAACCAGTCTGGACCACTTGGAGTCAGGGAGGATGGTCCATGTCTGCGTGCTGGCCTCTCTGATTCTGAGAGTGATCTAAACATACTTTACGATGTCCCTTGTGCCGGCCAAACTTTGCTGGCCTAACTGTGCCGGCCTAACTCTTGCGGAGAACATCCACTACTCTTTGCAGGCCTGATCCAAAACTCAGCAAAGTCACTGGAAAGATGGCAAGCTCATCTTTTGCTTCTGTTGATGCTGGATTTAGATGGCAATCCACAAGAAATGCAAGTTGCAGTTATTGTGGATAATCCTACAGGTTTTAATGAAGCTTGAATGAGACTGTTCCACAATTCCAAAGCATCATGGCACCTTCCATAACAAAAGGTTCTCCTTTACATAGCAAAGAATTCCTTTACATAGAGTTCTGTGGCTATAGGTGTAAACCGGCCTAACTCATAGCACCTGGTGAGAGGTTCCCACTTACATATGTGTTCCCACTTACATATATGAAACTTAGTCATAGCCTGTATGAGTTTTTGAAAACAGTCATAAGAACATAAGTCATAAGAGCCTTGCTGGATCAGGCCAAAGGCCCATCTAGTCCAGCTTCCTGTATCTCACAGCAGCCCACCAGGTGCCCCAGGGAGGCACGAGACAACAAGATGCTTGGATCCTGTTGCCACTCCCTTGCACCCAGTACTCTGAAGTAGCCCACCACCAATGTAAGGAGGTATATATTGCCTATAGCCAACGATTGACCTTTCCTCCAGAAATCCGTCCAATCCTCTCTTAAAGGCATCCAGACCAGGTGCCATCACCACCTCCTGTGGCAAAGAGTTCCACAGATTAAAGTTCCATAGTACTTCCTTTTATCTGTTTTAACTCTCCCAACCCTCAGTTTTAGTGGATGCCTCCTGGTTCTGGTGTTTTGAGAGAGGGAAAAGAACATCCCTTTATCGACTCTATCCCTTCCGTGCATAATTTCCGTGCAATCATGTCCCCCCTCAGGTGCCTTTTTTCTAGCCTGAAGAGCCCCAAACACTGCAGTCTTTCTTCATAAGGGAGGTGCCCCAGCCCCATAATCATTTTCGTCGCTCTCTTCTGCACCTTTTCCAGCTCCACCACTATGTCCTTTTTGAGGTGTGGTGACCAGGACTGTACACAATATTCCAGGTGCGGCCTTACCATCGATTTGTACAATGGCATGATAATATTGGCTGTTTTATTCTCAACCCCTTTTTAAATTACCCCAAGCATGGAATTGGCCTTCTTAATCGCTGCCGCCCACTGGGTTGATACCTTCATTGAATTGTCCACCAGCACCCCAAGATCTCTCTCCTGAGCTGTCACAGAAAGCCTATAGGTGAAGTTTTGGTTTTTTGCCCCAATGTGCATCACTTTACACTTATCTACGTTGAAACGCATCTGACATTTTGCTGCCCATTCCCCCAACTTGGAGAGATCCTTCTGGAGCTCTTCACAATCCCTTCTGGTTTGCACCACCCGGAAAAGTTTTGTGTCATCCGCAAACTTGGCCACCTTGCTGCTTATCCCTGTCATTAATGAACAAGTTGAAAAGCACCGGCCCCAAGACAGATCCCTGGGGCACTCTGCTTTTCACCTCTCTCCATTGTGAAAATTGTCCATTGACCCTCACTCTCTGTTTCCTGGCCCTCAACCAATTCTGGATCCATAAGAGGACCTGCCCTCTTATTCCCTGACTGTGAAGTTTCTTCAGCAGCCTTTGGTGGGGGACTGTGTCAAACGCCTTCTGAAAATCCAGGTTTATGATATCCACAGGTTCACCCACATCCACGTGCCTGTTGACCTTTTCAAAGAATTCTAAAAGGTTCGTGAGGTAAGACTTACCTTTGCAACAGCCATGCTGACTTTCCTTCAGCAGTACTTGTTCCTCTACGTGTTTTAGGATTTTATCTTTGATGAAGCTTTCCACCATCTTACCAGAACAGATGTTAGGCTGACTGGCCTGTAGTTTCCAGGGTTCCCCTTCTCCCTTTTTAAAAGATTGGCGTGACATTAGCTATCCTCCAATCCTCTGGCACTGTGGCCGTTTGAAGGGACAAGTTGCATACTCTGGTTAAGAGGTCAGCATAACTCAGTGGGGCATGTGTGCTGCAAGGCAAGTTCAAAATAGGTGAGAGTGCTACTCTAGTGCATAGTACAGTACACATTCCGTGATGTCCTGTGTAAGGTGGCCTCTCCCCTGGTCTCCAGAGCTATTCTCAGCTTGGAGATCTGGCTCGAAGGCTTTGTTCTCCAAGCCACAAATTGCTCTGAAAGGCAAGGGGCAGGGGCTGTGTTATACAGGAGCTCATTCATCCACCACCACCACCACCACCACCCCATAGGAACACCACTTGTCATAGAGCTGGGTAGCTGCACAATTCTGGACAGTAGAGTGTGGATTTCACAGTATATGTTACTGTTTGGTCCAAGGACCTTCTTCTTGTACAGGTTTTCCTGCTTCCTGTGCCAGGTGCTATGTTAAGGGTCTGTTAGATATCTACCTTTTAAACATAATGGAGGGGGAAAAAGGATGAATGAAAAATCATCACATGACCTGTAGGGGTGAACATATACTTTTGATTAGCAGGGAGAGGGGTATTATCCCATTACTTCAATTTCATGGAGAAAACATGTTCAGTTTCCCTACAGAGTTTCAACAAGGAGTGAGTGGAGGAAGGAAGAGATTTTTGGAACAATTTCTTTAGGTTTGGGTTTTGGACAAAACTCTGCTCCAAAACTGAAACCCGTAAGTTACACCATCTTGGATCTTTGCATCTATGCTGTTTTCTGGGGGAATAAGAAGCATATACCTCCTGCATTAGAAGCAAGTGTTACCAGTAAATCTCACTCTTTCTTTATTTTACTTTATTCCTGGTTATATTAATATTATGGACTCTAAATCAAGCAACAATCCACAGGCCTACAGCAATAGATGCCAAAAGCAAGATGGACTCTGAGAACTGCTGACCAATGGATACAACTGTAATTACAACTGGTAATTATACCTGGCACTTTGATTCTTACCTCTCTAAACACCCCCCTTTTCCCTTCCCTCCTTGTCTTTAGTGCTATCAACTTGGAGTAAAAGAGCAGGGACTCCTACAGATCCTTCCCTAAAACCCCTTTTTCCTCATTTGTATTGGATGCACCAAATACACGCCTTACCATAGGCACACTCTGATCAAGGTATTACACTAGTTATTAAGTCTTTTGAGTATTTCTGTCTTTCTCTTAATAAAGCCACCATTTTATTGGAAGTATTTCTCACAGAGTGCAATCCTATACCCCCGTTGCACTGGCGCTAAGTTCTTGTGCCGGCCGAACGCTGTCGCAAATGTGTCATCAAGCTAGTTCGCACTATGGTGCTGGACCAGTGCAAGCAGCAGTGCTGGCACTTGGGCACCGGCCTTGCGCCAGTCAAGCGTCAGCATCGCTCGGTTGGCTCAGGGCCTCCACGAGGGCATTCCAGAGGTGTTCCGGGGGTGTAACTGGGTGGCGCAGTGGGCGGAGACAGGGGTTGTGATGCAAGACAGCCATAGTGCCATATCCTAAAGCCCATCCCTGGCCAGGGCGGCTTTGATTCGGGCAAAACAGCAGATGCCGATCCAAGCAGGCCCATAGGGCTGGCTGGGGCTTACGTGGGTGTAAGGGGAAAACCTCCCCTTGTCCTGCACGTTGCTGCTGCCACCTCCTAATGAGCTTTAGCATACAGCCCTGTTATGTCGACCTTACTATGTCGGCCTTACTTAGGATTGCGCTGACAGTCTCTTCTTAAGGAAACAAGGAATCCTGCATTACACCGGCTTGTTATCCAGCCTACGATCCAATGTTCCAACTGAGCTGTCAGATACATAATTCCCCTAAACTCAGCTCTTTTTGGTAACACAGGAGTTAGTGACCTCACCAAGGTGGCACAATCTGGCAGGCCACCTGCTGCCGTCTCAGGTTCGCTACCTTTGTGCTACAAAAAGCCCTCAAAGCTTCATCATACTCCTTGCAGACTGTTGTCAAACTCGGAACCTGGCTGTTCCTGTAAATAGTGCACTTTTGGTTTGACACCAGGGTAAGGAATTGCACAGTAAGGAGGGGAATGATCTGCTTCTCTCTCAAATGAGCAGGAAGTAGATCATTGTGGTTTCCGTCAGTGGTGAGTTGAAGGGAGGCAGGGGTGGCTTCTCTGCCAATGGCACTGGCCTCTGCATGGCCACAAAGTGCTTTACGGCACATTTGCGACCACGTGCAGTCCCCAGAGGCATCACACCCATGTGGCATGGTGATGCAGCCGCTGAGGGAGCTGGGTGCACTGGCAGGGAAAACCAGCACAGAGCTGGGCCCTCTTGCCTCCCCTGTCCTCCATATTGCTCCAAAATGGAGCCATTCCAGAAGCAGGGGGCAGGGCGAGGGTGTGTGGAGTGTGCGGTGATGTCTTTCATCATGGCCCTGCCCTGGGCACAGTCGGAGCTTGCTCCGGCTCTGGGCCTGTTTCAACTGGCAGCAGCTGGCATAGGATCAGGCTGTAAATTAAAGCTCTAGTTCAATGTATATGTCTTGAGAACAAGTCCCATTTAATTCAATGGGACTTTTGCTGAGCAAACATGCATGATGGGATTGGGCTACATGACAAATTATGGGGAATCACATTCCACTACCAGAAATTATTCTTCCTTTCCTTTCCCAGTTTTAAAATGGGAAATGCCCCAGTTTTTTCTGCCCATAACTATATATGCCTTATGGGTATGTGCACGCGCGCACACACAAGTACAATACACAGTTTCTGTCTTTTGTATGATTGAACAGCAGAAATCAGTGCAGCAGCTTTGGGACATATATGTATAATACTTTTATGTATATTAAGGTGAGATTGTGGATCTGTGGGGGAGATTGTGGGGTGAAGGGGAGGCTACTAACAACAAGACAATCTTTGGTTCAGCCAGAGAGATACGAGATGAGGCTGCAGGCTGAGATTGCTAAGGACCCCATGGGAACCAGCCATGACAGAAATTCAATGTCAGCTGCTCAGCAAACCCCTTGGATGCCTGTAAAAGTTCCTGGCTGTGTTTGTTTTATTGGAGGAGGTGAGCCAGGCTATATTAACATTGAACGAGAGGCAACAAAATGTGAGAGGACTGAAAGGCACAGACCTCCTTAAGCTCCCCTGTGGTGTCTTTTCATCGGCAAGATCCTTTCTTCTCAGGGAACGGAAAAGGATCCAAAGATAGAACAGAAAGGACCATTTGCTTTCTATTCCAGCTAAGGCCTTTTCATGACAGCTGGGTGCTGTCCACTAGAAAGAGAGCGAGGCCAACTCTTAGGTTTGTACTCCTGCTCAGTCATGGATTAACAGTCAATGCTTGTGGATTGGCCACATTTTCATCAATTTGTTGACAATCCAAATGCACAGTGAATTCAGGGTCATGGGAATAATGTGCTCTAAATGCAGATTGCCTGCAGTTTTGTCCAATGTACTGCAAACCTTCCAACCTGAGTTGAGCAGCACTAGGAGTGGGTATTCATTTCAGAATGAAAGAAAAATGATCCAAATTGGACCTTGTTGGTTCATTTCTCATTCATTATGAAATGACTGCCAAGGTCCCAAAGAATGGTATGTATGCTATTCATTTTTGTAATTTGCGGGGGAGGGGGGATCTATAACATGGCAAAGTGGTGAGTTTTTTCTGCTTTTAAAAGAATAGAGCTCCTTCTGGCAGCTACTATTTTCCCCCAGAATACCCAAACAAAATGTTGTTCCAGGACATTTTGCAGGGAAGATAGTGGCTGGTAGTGGTATAGCCAGTGATGTCATTCAGGGGGAACGGACCAGAACGGGTGTTCCAGATCCTAACGGGCTCCGTGGCTGGTTCTGGGTTCCCGACAAGTGCCAATCAAAAGTGAGTTCCTGTTCCTAAATCATTTGAATGACACCACTGGGTATAGCTGTGGCTTTTGTGGTGGTGTCCATGTTTCATAGTCCAGGACCAGGTTACCTGAGACCTGGCCTTCTCCCATACATTCTAACCTGTCCTCCTAGATAATCTGAGGGGTCCTTCCTGCAAGTGCTGCCTTTCTCCCAAGTTAGGCATGGGGGCGAGCCTTCTCAGTAATGGCACCGCAATTATGGAACTCCCTACCAGGGGATCTAAGACCTTCCTCCTCCCTCATGGCAAGGGCTCAAGACTTTTCTGTTTCATCTAGTGTTTGATGTTGATATGTCTGTCTCTTCTACCTCTGCAGCAAAACCTGCATTGTAAATAGTTTGCTCCCCTCCAACAATTCTTTTTACCCTGTTTTTATTTATATTTTATTGTTTTATTTTTATGTACTGTACTTTTTGTTTTTCCTCCCTTCAATAATTGTAAGCCACCTTGGGCATCTGCCTTGGCAGAGGAAAGGCGGGGTAGAAATCTCTTAAATGAATAAATATCGCATAACAGCGCAATGTTCAGGGAGCTGCAAGGGAAACAATGATGGTGCTGGTAGGCAGCTGCCAGCTGGAGGTCTTTCTCCTTTTGAATGCTACATATAGTTTTAAAAGAGAAAAAGAGTTTCCAGGCCTGATGACCAAGACATGCTCGTTTAGGAAGGGCCACAGCTGGATTGACAGCAAGTGTTGATTAAATGTGTGTCAAGCTGGATCATCCATTGGCTGGACCAAAAAGCTCCCCAAAGCTGCAGACATGACACTTCAGAAAGAATGCAACTTCATACAGTTCAGACTGAGGGCGCAATCCAAGCGAGTCCTCAGGCCGATGCCGGTGTGTTGCATTGGCCAACACTGAAAGTGCCATAAGGTTGTGCCAGAGTGATTGGCCAGTAAACTGCCCCTGCGCTGGCCACGTTTGTCCAGTGCAGGGGTTTTCTGGACATCGAGGAAAGCGTGAGGGGGCTCCCCTCAGGCGGGGCAGCCAGGGGTGTGAAGCCAGGATGCAGCCATTAGATCTCTTAGGTAACCTGGACCTGAAGGGCTTTTAAGGTCAAAACCAGCACCTTGAATTGGGCCCAGAAAGTTCCAAACAGCTGCTGCATCCCATGGCAACCAGGCAACAGCTGGAACACCTTAAGAGAAGGGGACATTTGTCCCCTTCCCCTGGGTAAGTCCGGAGCCCCACCAATGGGTCTCCTCAAGTCTGTGCTGACGATTTAACTGGTGCAGACTTGAAGGCCTCTGTGTCAGGCTGCATGGCTGTGTCCTGCCCTTCCCCCCACCCAGTTCCACCCTTCTTGCCTGCCCGGAGACCGAACAATGCTGTGGACTGGTGAACTCACCTCCTGCTGGTCCCGCATTGCCGCCTCTAGGCGGGGAGCTCTGGCACTGGGACAGGGGAGGCGGTAATGCCTTTCCGTCCATGCTGGATGTGACTTATGGCATGTTTGCAGCACCAAGTACCGCAGTATGCTCATACGGAGTGTGCTGGAGAGCTCAAGATTGAGCCCTAAGTTTTTTTACAAGACAAAGTACCTTTGTTTTTTTTGTATTTCTTTCCTGAGTAGAGTTAATCAGCTATCAGCATTATGACTGTTTTCTATAGTTTAAATTTCATTTCTCCAGTATACCCCATCCTAACACTAGACTGGGCAAATGGGCATAATCATTTTCTGAAACAGAAGAAGGCAAAAAGCCATATAGTGTCCAAAAGGAATCATGTGGAATATATAATATCAAAAATAAGGAAGGATTTGGATGAAAGAGATCTTATATCCATAAGAACCAAATGTTAGGAAAGAGTTCACAATTTCATGCCGTAACTAGGAACTATCAGTCAGTCCTGGACCCGAGTGAACGTTCCATTTCTCAGGTCCAGCAAGACGACTTTCCAAGTTCTATAAAAGGTCCTCAAGACTAGCTTGAGACGCAGTAGAGAGGCGGAGAGCTGAACGTAAGTCTTAAAGAACTGAAATACTATTTTGAAGGAAAGTGCTTGAGCTGCAGCTTTTGATCCAGCCTTTTAGCAAGGCTCTTGCTTTGGAGACTCAGGTTTGGATTCAGCCTTTAGCAAGACTTCTGACATCCTGAGTTGCACCACTCTACTCCTGGGCCTGCTTCTACAGTTTCATCCTGGGCAGCTGCTGAAGGAAATGCATAGGTTGCAGTTAGCATAGCTGAGACCTTCTTTCAAGATTCTATCTGGAAGAGTAACATTTATTTGTCCTTTCTATGCTAAACTTCTTAAAATCTTTTTCTAGTTAATAAACCTTTCCATTTATTGCTATTAGCCTTGCCTCAGTGCAGTTCCTGTTGTTCCACCTTTCTCATGAGCCCATCTACTGGGATAATCCAAAATTTTCACCATGCATATGATCTGATTATTGTAAGCAAATGTAAAGCGGGATTTATATTCTTGAGATCTTCAGCTTTTCTTCTTTAAATTTTTTAAAAATGTTCCTAGCTCTTAAGGTCATAGAAATATGTTTTGGAACATGCAACATCGATCAAAGCCTCCAGTGTTTACAAGTCAGGAAAAATTTTGCATTGTATTTCTATCAACATATATTAGTGAATCACAAAGTTTAAGAGGCCTCATTCCACCTTTTGCACCTTTTTCTTCCTCCCTCTGCCCTAAAAAAAATGTTCAGGGGTCAAGGTATCATTCTGACTTCAAACAGAAATATGCCATACATGCAAATATCGTGTCATGATGGCATCTCAGTACTTGAGGGAGATATCGATCACATTGTAACATGTTTTACATCTTTCCTGATGATCTTGAAAACGTGTGTGTTTAGTGAGCAAACTAAACCTGAAATGAAGAAGTGTTTTGAATATGTGCCCCAATTTTCATTCTATCTCAATTTTCACATACAATATTATTTTGCAAATTAATAGGGTTACCAGATACGAACAGGGACAGAGTGCCTATACCTTTCACCATTGTATAGAAGAGAGAATTTGGTCAAGTGCAGCTCATGACGAAAGGGCTTCAAAAGCTGGACCTGCCCAAATTCCCTCTTCTATACAATGGGTAAAGATACAGATACTTTGTCCCAGTTTGTATCTGGTAATCCTACAAACAAAGAATGCCATGTAGGCAAGTTAAACAAAAGGCCTCATTTTTTTCTGGCCAAAAAAGGCAGCCAACGTATTGTCCAACAGAGGATTGTTCTTCCTAAGGCAATTCTTGCTGAAAATGTGAAGAATCCCTGCTTCCTTTTGGACTGTTTCATTTCACATTTTCAGAGATGAGGTGGAAAAATCCACATTGGCTAAAAACATCATTCTTGACTAGAGACAGGTTCAGGTTCAACTTTGGATGATTTGGAAATCTGGACCTTCCCCCCACCTCACAAAAAAATGGGAATAACTTGATCATTTACAGAATTGTTTTGAGGCTCAGTAAATGTCTTTACTTAATCAAAAGCCGAGACATCACCCTGTCAACAAAGGTTCACATAGTCAAAGCGATGGTTTTCCCAGTAGCAATGTATGGCTGTGAGAGCTGGACCATAAGAAAGGCAGAGCGCCGAAGAATAGATGTTTCGAATTATGGTGTTGGAGAAGACTCTTGAGAGTCCCCTGGACTGCAAATAGATCCAATCAGTCAGTCCTCCAGGAAGTCAAGCCTGATTGCTCCCTGGAAGGACAAATCCTGAAGCTGAAGCTCAAGTACTTTGGCCACCTCATGAGAAGAGAGGACTCTTTAGAAAAGACCCTCATGCTGGGAA
>JAJKFI010000141.1:1797181-1810685 GCA_029204185.1 Lerista edwardsae
GTCCACAAGCCCCCAACTCTGCTATAAACACTCCAAACAAACAACAGAAAAGCTCTTTGCAGAGGAATCGGGAGGGGGGAGGAGGGGGGAAGCGCTGCGTAGTGAAGTGGGCGGAGTCAGCCCTAATTTTAACAAGTGGAACTGAGTTCCCCCACGTTCCCCCTGCATGACATCACTGGCTGCATCCTATAACAGCTTGGCAGCTGCCACAGGCATCTTAGGAGAAGGGGACAATCATTCCCCTCCCTCCAGGTAAGCACTGAGACCTGCCAAAGGGTCTCCTCAATTCTGTGCTGGCAGGCGTACACGGAGGCCTGAGGGCGCCCCATGGCTGGCACTGAAACTGCGCCCCCCTGGACGTCGCCCTGCCCCCATGCGTCGCTCAGACACGCCTCCCTTACCCTGGAAACACTCCATTTCTGAGCGTAAGGGAAGCGTGGGTGGGCGGGCGGGCCGAAAACCGCATGGTCTCGCCCTGAACGCACGCAATGGCGCCCCGCTGCTGCCCGGTGCCCCATGGCTCGTGCCATCCCGGGCCACAGGTAAGATACGTGCCTGTGTGCTGGCTATTTCACCAGTGCAGACTTGAAGGCCTCTGTGTCAGGCCACATGGCCCAACACAGAAATCAGGATCTGGCGGCAGAGGTCACTGCCAGGCCCCCCTCCCCCCCACCCAGTTCTGCCCTCTCTGCCTGCCTGCCCACCTGGAGACTGTGCAATGCCAGGGACTGATGAACTCACTACCCGCCAGTCCTGTGTTGCCACCTCCAAGCGCTGGACATGCCTTATGGCATTTGTGATACCAGCACCCGTAGTTTGATTGAGCCCTGAGTTACTTTTGGACATCTCAAGTTAGGGATAGCTGCAGCAGTGTCTTTGTACAGGTGCAATCTGTCTTGCCTTGTGCTTTCATGCTGGCACTGGTCCAGGTGCAAGAGCCTGTTTTTACTTGTATCTGTTCTGACTTCCAGACAAACTTTCAGAATGGAATTGGGATGCAAGTTTGGGACTTGCTGTCTTTCACCATAGTTGTACAGCAGGGCAGCAAATCGCTTTGGGGGAAAAAAAAAAGATCACTTTGACTAAAAAAATAAACATATTTTTAAAAGGTTAATAAGAGAGATGAGGACAACGGAGAATAAATTTGAACAAATATATTTTTATTTTTATTTTCACATTTTGATATTGCCCTTCTTCCAAGGAGCTCAGGATGGTGAACGTACAGTAGTTCTTCCTCTCTTTGTGCCCTCACAACAACCCTGTGAGGTAGGTGAGGCTGAGAGATAGCCCCAGTTCACCTAGGAAGCTTCACATTCTTCAGCTTCGTTGCAGTTTGGGTTTGTGATACCACTGTAACATTTGAGGTAAGTAGCACATTTAACCCAGGTACATGTTATGGGTTGACTGCTGGGAAAATAAGTTGGTTCTCCAACAAAAGAGCATCCTTGAGAGATGGCATGTAGATTAGGAGCACTGAAAAAGAAATACACATGCTTTGTGCAACAATCAGATGGCGTTGGTAGGTTTTTGTTCTTTGCTTTGATCTTTTCATAAGGTCTGTTCCTTTCTGGACCTAAGCAGCAGGGCAACGAGACTTGACAACAGTCCTTTGACAACATGGGCCTGTCCCACTACATTTCTGGCTCTGATGAAAACCATCAAGAACAGCAGAGGCCGCTCAAAAGCACTCAGTAGCTCACCCAGTGCTGTATACACAATTACAGCATAATGTTTTCTTTAAAGCTGTTGCCTTGTAAAGCAACACGAAGGCACAAAGTAGCATTTTCTAAGAGTGATAAACAAGCATCAGCATAGAGGGGTTTATGGTTAACGTTTAGATTTACCAGGAGGAGTCATGGCTTCCTGAAAAATATACCATTCACCTGTCAGGCATAGCTGTTTATTTAAACGTTATTGCTACCTCGTAGCTCCCAGTGGAGTTTGTCCCCCACATTTAAACACTGCATAACTTTGAGTGCTACCCATACAGATTTAATACAATGAAACCATTCATTTTGTAGAAACAATCCCAGAAATTTCAGTCGATAATGGATGCCAGCAGCTCGCAAGCAACACCATGTCACAAGCAGCACAGTCCCTGCATAGTTTGACACGCCTTCCCTAGGCAGGCTTTCTAAAAAAAGTCAAGCTCCTGCTTAAATGCCAGGAAGCTGGATTTTTGGCATGCCAAACATATTGTGGACATCTTACTATGGGGGGCCCCAGTAGGAGCAGTTGGGTTTGAAGCACTTGGGACAGCCAAACTCATGGTGCTGGCCAATACCACATGCTGATTAGGAGAAGGTGGTCAAAATCCAGAACTGCTGTCTAGACAGAGATTGAGGGCGCAATCATAAACAGCGCCGGATTGGCAAGGCTGACGGGCCAGCACCATATCCAATGCTGTTTAGGAGAGGCTGGAACCTCCCCACAACAAGGGAGCATGCACTCCCTTACCACAGGGGAGGCTCCAGCCTCCCCTATGTGCTCCTCGGATCTGCGCCCACTAAAGAGTGGGTGCAGATCCAAGGAGACCGCGTGGCCCGAATCGGGGCCATATGGCCTCGCTGACAGGCTTAGGATGTTGCAGTACGGCCACCTCCCAAGCCCACCCAGGTCCCGCCCAGGTCCCATCTCCCGCCTCCCCCCTCCCACCAATCCCCATCCCAATATGGGACAGAGAATCCCTTGACTGTCTTTGGTCGGCGCAAGGGAGGCTCTCTGTTGGCGCTCTGAAGCCGACGCTGTGAGTAGCATCAGCTTCAGAGATGGAGCGCCGACGCGGGAGTGCTGCTCGGCACTCCTGCGTCGGCGCTCCGCCCCTTGTGTCGATGCTATGACATAGCGCCAACTCAAGGGCCACGCTAGGATTGGGCTGTGCGTGTGTGTGTGTGTGAGAGAGAGAGACACGTGTGAGAGAGAGAGAGAGAGACACAGAGAGAGAGAGAGAGAGACAGAGACAGAGAGAATGTATTGTTTTGCTATAATGTATTGTTTTAACTGCCATTGTAAGCCATCTTGAACCCCTCTGTTGGATGGGGAATGACTCAATTCAAAATCTGTAGTCTGACAAAGATAATTTCTCTCCCCCAAGTGGAATCTTGGGGTTAAATCATCAGGATCTCACTCTGATTAGGCTACAACCAGCCTTTTGTCATTCTGACCTCTGAGCATATGTCTGCTTATTCTTGTTACTGCTTTTTGTTTTTTTGTTTTGCTTTTTGCTTTTCCTCTGTTGGGTGGGCTGCAGTGGGGAAGAGGCAGGTGGGCTATTGAGCCATCTCTATTTTTGTCTGTGTGTATTTTTAATGAAACTATTGACATCTAAATAAAAAAAAACTGAAACTGATAGTAAGTTCAAGAATCTATTGAACTGGCAGCACAAGAATGCCTAGCAGTGTTTCCCAAACTGTGGCTCACAACCTGATTGTTGGTGGATTATGAAACTGAAACTGACGAGCTGATAGCTGACTAGGAAAATGTATTGAGCCCTATGGAAAGTGAAATTGAACAGCACACGTACATTTACTCATGAGAAGGTGAATGTACCTAATATAAGGCTGCAATCCTATGCACACTTTCCTGGGAGTAAGCCTCATTGAACACAATGGGACTTACTTCATATTAGACATGTATAGGATTGCGCTGTTAGTCTACTTTGAAGGGCAGACTGAGAGGCATGCAACACCACCAGAACAGTCCCAATCTGATGAACACAGAACAGAAAGGTCACTCAAGAAGGAAGTCTTCCCCCTCCAAGCTGGCAAGGAACACGTATAGAGCCCTATGGGGAAAAAAACACTGAGCCACATGTGTGTGTACACTCATGAGTAGGCAAACATGCCTGGGCTCCTTTTGAAAGTAAGGCAAACGGGAACACCAGGCCACCAGAATGGTCCTGATCCAATGAACATGGAGCTCAACAAATGCTCCAGCAGACAGAGGCTTGAGCAGCTGGTAAGGTGACACTTTTTTTTTAAAGTCTTGCAAAACTAGGTGGGTCCCAGTAGATTGTAATTTTAAAAGGTGGATCCCAGTGCTAAAAAGTTTGGGAACCACTGGTGTGCAGTATATAGGAAGGGTTGAGTTGGTCCAAGAAGATCTGGATGACCAACCTTACTTTCTTGCTTTAAGAATATTTCTCTTTGCAACTTTCCAAAGTTCAGGGAACTAGCAAACTTAATGGAGAAATGGTTAGAGATTATACACCACAAGTTCCGCCTTTTTTCCACAGAGGAACTTGCCACTTGAGGCAAGCCTTTCTGTTGACTTCATGGAAAGGACAGCTCTGAGTACAGGCATACTTTTTGTTTGGTCTCAGGATTGCCTCTGAGCCCTGGGGGCTTGCCCACCCAGGGGCAGACCCCCGATCGGCCACTCCTACCCTGGAAGTAATTGCAGATGTCATCACATCACTGCAATTACTCCTGCTCCCCTGACCATCCTGACCTTTAAAAAACCACAAACAAAACTGGGTGGCTTCGTTCTCCTTAGCAGGTGGGAGCCAGCCCTTCAGCCACCCACTTGCCCCCACACCAGCGCTCTGGGGCTGTTGAGGAAGTGTCCCCTGGCCACACTCTGCTCCGGCCCCAACAAGGAAGCAGCATCTCTCCCCCGCGATGGAGCTGCCAGCCCTCGTTCTCCCCTTCCCCACTCCTCCCCACTCCTTGTAGGAGGAAGACGCTTTAGCTGCCTGCTAGCTTCTTTCTCCTTGGGGCAGGCGAGAGGCACAGCGGGTGACTAAGTGGCTCCTGCACAGAGCGGCTTAGCACACAGATGAGGGGTGTATTGCAGCGCTGCCCCCCAAGCCCAGCGCTGCCCCTTTGTCCCCCCAGATCCACCACTGCTCTTGACAAACAGGTTTTGCAAATTTTTGAAATAATAAGCTACTATTTCAAAAACATACAACATTTGTTCACCAGAGGCAAATATGGGATGGGTGCACAAGCAGAAACCTCTCTTTCAAATTTCTTCACATTTCTTCCAAACTTCTTCAGCCTGAATAAAACTGCCACACTCTCCAATCCTGGTTACCTGCTTTCTCTCATCGCATGAAGACATGCCTCACAGACTTTTTCAAAACAGGAATTTATTTTTTTAAAGGACAGGACTTCTCAGTTTCCTGGAACAGGAACAGATGGTGTGATGAGATCTAGAGAAAGTTCAGTTCTTTTCACTGGAAATGTCAAAAACCAAGATGATCTGCTGAAGAGCTTCACATTTGCAGTGCAGCAGTCATATTTAGAGTGAATGTCACATATGACATTTCATACAGTTACAGTTCACTAGCAAGAAACAACTCAGGGTGCAATCCAAGGCTCTACATTGGGCTGCAGCTAGCTGCTAGGGTTGGCCCAACGGTGGCAGCGCTAGTGCAAGAGTGCCAACTGGCACCCTCGCACCAGTGCTGCTGCCGCTGGGCCAACACTAGCACCAGCGTCAGCTCAACAGCACTGGCCGAAGCTGGAGGCGCAACACTTCCAAATTGGCGCAGGGGTGTTTCTGGGTGGGGGGAAAGGGGGAGGGTGGGTGTTTCTGGGCGGGCCAGGAGGTGGGTGGAGTTGGGATGCAGCTGTTAGGCTGCATCCGAGCTCCCATCCCCAGGCCGTGCGGCCCCAATTTAGGCCACTCAGCATCCTCTGCTCTGTGCCTGGAACAGCAGGAACAGATCCAAGGAGCCCATTGGGGCAGCTGGCGCCTGCCTGCCCCAGAATAAGGGCAAGGACGTGCCCTTGCCCTGTGGAGTCTCCAGCCTGCTCCCAAGCTACACGAGATCCAGAGCAGGCCTGCCAGCTTGTCTGTTCCAGCACAGGTTAGGATTACGCCCTCAGTTTTGCATACTGTCCAACATGTAATGAAAATTGTGCCCTTGTATGTTACACAAAACTGTAAAGGGGTAAAGAGCAAGCACTGTGGAGAAGCCAAGCTAACTCTGTAGAGCCTGATAGCTGCCAAGACCCACTAAGGAATTGTGGAAACTTGGCTTGAAAATGAGCATTTTCTTAGCAGTTAGAAAATACATATTTTCACATTTTAAACCCTCAAACCTGTCTATTTTTTTTCCCGTGTATTGTATAAATCTGGCTCTCAAGTACCATAATTTTTGGAATTTCAAAGCTCAGTATATATCAGTAAATTGATTACATCTGGTATAAAAGCAAGAAAGCTGATATTTAACCAGCTAAATGGGTACAGTTGGATGTATGTGGCTTCAACATTAGACACAATCGTGGTACATGTCAGCAGCCAAGTTGGCAATGCATGCCACATTAAACATGAGGGTTGTATGCTTTTGGATATGTACAAAAAGAAAGAGGTGACCATCCAGCTCGAGCTCATCCCCCACCAGCAACCCCTACTGTATGCAGCTAGCACCAAAAAAGCTTGAACTGCATCATATGGGGGAGCAATATAGTCCAGTCAATATGTCATTAGACCCAGAACTAAGTCTAATAAAAGGTTTGTCAACTGTTCTTGTCAGTACTAGGTGTACTGATTGACAGAAAAAAGGTTCTCCAAAATTCGACCACCGGAAGTGGGTTATCTTCAAGATGGCAGCTGCAAACCATGAAAATCGGCCAAAATCATGCAACCGTATTATTTTTAAGCTCAGAAAAAGTATAACCAAAGGTCTGTCAACTGTTTTTGTCAGTACTAGGTGTACTGATTGACAGGAAAAACGTTTTTTCAAAATTCGACCACCGGAAGTGGGTTATCTTCAAGATGGCAGCCGCAAACTATGAAAATCGACCAAAATCATGCAACCGTGTCATTTTTAAGCTTAGTCCTTTTTTCATTTTTCAAACTCAAGGTTTTTTGTATGGTCAAGTAATTCGTTTTAACCAATTACTTGGTTCATGGGTTGAAGATTGGATTCCAATGTAATGAGCATTGCAGGTACAACACCAGTCATAATAAATATCAAGTTGTATGTTTTTATTATTATATCATATTTGAACTAAACTGTTTCCTTTTTTTAAACTACATATTCAACAAAGAACCCTTTAAACTTGGTTAAGAAAACTGCAGCAATATGTGGATAAAACAGTAACTCCTTAATTTTGTATTCATCCTCATCACTGCCCTCTAGGTCACCTAACACCTGGTTGTCACAATACGTTTCTTGACATGGTCCACATACAGAACTGCATGGAAGTCCGTATGTTCTGCCACTGCAGTGGGTACCACTGCAACCAGTTTTACAATTGCAGTGTATAATTTGCAGTAGAGTGTCTGGTGCAGCTTTAATATCACGCATTACTGGCACCAGTTCACCGCCATCGAGTTTCCAACCCCAGTCCACAGGATTCATTTCCCTAGCCATATCCATCCAAATCACGGTCTGATAGTACACTCTTGGACTATGGAATTTTGTGGAAGACTCAGTTGGAGGCAGGCGTTCTGGATTCACAAACGATTTGGCTGTGACGACTTTCTTGGTTAGTGTCTGGTAGCGCAAGGCTGCCAAAGAACTGTTGCTGTCGCCACCAAAACTGCCAAGACTTACTATTTCTGTGGGGTTCTTGCCTGGTGAAGTGAATGCAGTTGCACAGGATTGAAGGACAGAATTCCCTTTTAAAAGTTTGTGGAAAACTGCTGTTTTTCCAACACCATAAATACGCGAGGTGGAATCACATCCTGTGAATGCATGAAGGAATAACAACTGTGCACATAACGTACTTGAAAATCTTGAAAATAACCCACTTGAAAATAACCCACTTCCGGTGGTCGAATTTTGGAGAACCTTTTTTCTGTCAATCAGTACACCTAGTACTGGCAAGAACAGTTGACAGAACTTTTATTAGACTTAGACCTGGGTTATGGGTTTTTTTCCCCTAAAACTGTCCGGACTAATAGGATAGCCTGTGGGAGGTAAGTAAAATCATTTTGTTCTTACCTCCTGGCAGGCTGCTCAATTGCCAATGGGTCTCTTCAGACATATGCTACATATTTTGGTGGTGTATGTCCAAGGAGAGAAAAGGGGCAGGGAGTTTTTAAAAAGAGGGAATAAGATCCACTATGTGCCAGAGCTGCAGGATCCACTCTCTTGAATCTCCTTTTGCCCTCCTGATTCCTCTCCATCAGCCAGGCGGATGGAGCTCCTTGGATCTGCAGGTGCAGGTTTGACAAGCTGCAGCGGCCTGAATCGGGCCTGACCTGAACCTCCTCCCCCTTCTGTGGGAATCCCTCCCCCACCCTGTTCTACCCTTCTTCCCACCTTCCCCCACCCAGAAATGGCCCCACACTGGCTGAACTCAGCTGGTGTGTGACCGACTTACCTGGTGGTCCTGGTGGCTTTGCTGGGCCGACATAGTATAAGAATCGTAAGCTATTCTTACGCTGGTGCACACATGTGCATGCGCAACACCACAGGGCTGACGCAAGTAGCTTGCGTCAGCTCAAGTGGGGGTTAGGATTGCTCTGGGTGGGTGGGTTAGGAATGCTTCAAACATCAGCTCCCTTGCACTTTTCCACCAACTGCAAAGAAGTAAAAGTGGGGGGAATTTTGGAAATGTTTGGGTGGGACTGATAAATTTTATACCTCTGACCCTGTCCCCTTAAGGGGTCAGGAGGATTCTCCTGCGACATGATTCCCAGGATTGCACTGCTGCCTGGGGTGACAAAGGCTTTGATCTCTTTACCAGTTGAAGCACTCTCCTACCTGGGGGTGCGGGCAGCCCTGTGGATGCCTCTGCAGGGTTTTCACGATTGAAAACCAAAAGCGGGTTGCAATTTTTTTTCAAGTTTACCAGGCTTGGGGAACCCTGCAGATGCGTCCATCCCCCCCCCCAGGAGGACAGTGCTTCAACTAGTAAGGAGACTGAAGCCCCCTGTCACCCTAGGGAGCAGCGCGATCTTGGGATCACACTGCTGCATTCTTTCTCCCTGGCACACACCTGAAGTGGTTCAAACTCTCCCAGAGTTTAGGGTTTAGGGTTAGGGGGTGGCTTTCCACTGGATAGCAGTAGCTGTGCTTTCTTTTGTTCTTTTAAATGGTTGGGGGTTTGATTCCCCCCTTTTTTATGCAATAACCAGCAGTAGTGGAGCTCTTCTTGGCAGCCAGCTCCCGTCCTCACCCCCCCCCCCCGATTTCCCATGCCCGAAATGCCTTTACTTGGAAATGATACTGCCTCATGAAATAGTGTCATTCCAACAGAACTTCTGAGGGAACACAATAATGGGCACCAGTGCTGGGGCTGTCATTTTACACTAGAAAATTGTTTTACACCTGCTTAGAACGATCCCTCATCATGATGTAGCATTATCCTTGGGATATTCTGAGCACTTACATTTTTTTGTTTTGAACCCTCCCTGCCTGTCACCAAGAAGAGCTGCACTGCTGTTGCTGCCACAGCTGACAAAAAAGGAGGGAAGGACTTTATTTTTCACAGTTTTATACCACCCTTCCTCCAAGGAGTTCAAGATAGTGGGTATAGTTCCTCCTTTTGAGCTCAGAACAACCCTGTGAGGAAGGTGAGACTGAAAGATAGTGACTGACCCAAGGTCACCCAGGAGAAGGGATTCGAACCTGGCTCCTCCAGGTCAAAGTCCAGTGCCTGAACCACTACACTCTCTTGGCTCTTAAATTTCCAAGGAGGAAGGAAAAAAAACAAGGAGAGCTGTCCCCATCCAATGGCAAAAATGTCAGAACGATTTCTCAGCATCCCAATTCAGTCCAGTTTTTTCAAGCCCCCCGATTTGTCCTGCTCTCCCAATTTAGAGCCGAGTGAGAATTTTCAGCTCAGCACTCATTGTTCTTAATTACTGCATTTGGATCAGAATGTTTGTGAGGTAAAATGGTACGGTATCGTTGTTATGAATAATTGTATGAATACATCATGGCTATGTCACCTGCTTTGTGTACTGCTGCTTCTCTGCGGACGACTTCACAGATATTGAAGGAACAGGCCCCATTTATTGGGCACCTGACGCTTGGTCTTCCGTCTAGTTCCATTTTGTGGTGCTATTTATTATTCAAATGTAGAACGAATTCACCACCACATCATGAATTGCTATCATTAATTATTCACTGGGATTAAGGAATCAGTTAAAACCCTATCTCGCCTTAATCCTGTTTTATTAATTTTATATTCTTGGCAGAAAAGGCCTCTTTACAAATGGATCATGCGGTTTTCTGTTGGGACCCTAAGAATGGAATGTCCCTGGTGTTCAGAGAATGCTGTACTTTTTAATTTGATAAAATAAATTAGCAGAGGATTAGCTAGGCTATTAGCATGCGATGCGTTGCAGGGCTATTGCTGTTGCTACCATCTTAAGGGAGCTTTTAAAATGATTAGGTTATGTCTCGCTTGGTTCTTTTCTTCCAATGGTCTCTTGGGTAGCAGAAAGCAACGTGGTGGTACACTCTATCACAACTGGTACATTTGCTTTAAGTTGGACAGAATATTTCACTCACTCTTCCTGTGCTTGTTAGATTTGTTAAAAACTCCAGAGACATGGAAACCAATGTCAGGACTTCCAAACATGACTTTAGGGAACCCATGGGACAAGGCTGGCAACAAAAGCCAATCTCATGTTAATAATACTACTTCAGTCAGCACTGGGAAGCTCATTTGGAGTTCGAGGTTCTGTTCTGAACACCACAGTCCAAGAAAGATGTTGACAAGCTGACAAAGAAAGCTTTATGAGAAAGATGATGGATCAATAAGGTGACAGATTAGTGTATAATGGAAAAATTGGATCTGTTTATCCCAAATAAAAGAAGTGCACTGGCTGTTTTCAAATGCTGAAAAGGATGTCAGAAGGAATGGGAGATATAAAGTACTCATCATACTTCCTGAGCATCAGAACAAACATTGTAGATGACTTTCTCACTATAGAGAAATGCCTGATGAAAGGACAGAATCATGAAATCAACTGTGGGCAGGAGTCAAGCCCCAATCTCTTCTTTTCCATATTAGTGTTCTGTCACACCAAGTTACCGTGGAAGTTATGGTGTCATGGTGGCTTCAAGATCTTAGAGTCCCTGAGAGAAGCACTCCTAGCCAACTTAGCAGGGTTATGCACCTGGATCTGTGAAACTGGAAATTTTCCCAAGACAACGTTTAAGAACATAGAGACACTTTAGACACTCCTAGCTCAATCCTAACCATCATTACTTGGAAGGTACAGAAATCCTGTTATGTTCAATGAGACATGCTCCCCAGAACATGTGCAGCATCAAACTTAAACATAAACTTAAACATCAAATGTAAATCAAGTTGCTGTTTTTGCTGCCAAATTTTGGGTCTTGCTCACAGTTTTGGTACCACTTAACACAGACTCCATGCCAGTTTGCCAGGACTTTCAGTTCGCTTTCATTTTTCATATGTTATCAGTGCATACCAGCACATATGCATATTGAGTAAATTAGCATGAAAAGGAAATATGAGATTGCATAATCACATCAAGATTCCTTTTTGCTCTGCAATGTCATCAATGCACACTTGCTTGCATGTGCAGCAGTCTAAACAAAATCCAGAAATTAAAAAAATGGTAGATCACTGATACCACTTCAGGTAATTTGGAAGCCCCAAATGTAGGGAGAAATTCCAATTTGGAGAAGTTCAAAAACATCCTTGTTTTCTAATGAAGATATGGGCTTTGGGCTTTGTCACCTGATGTGGGTATAAGAGGCAAAAGCTGAATTCTGAATAAACACAACATGCTCTTAGGCCATGTGGCTCATTAGAAGCAAAGATTTGCTTTGAACTCTTTCCTGATGAAATGATTAGTGAACGTCATGTACACCATTCCTCTCTCTCTCTCTCTCTCTCTCTCTCTCTCTCTCTCTCTCTCTCCAACAGCACTAAGCAAGGTGATCATGACAAACACAGCTGTAATGCTTTATTAACATTAATCAGAGGGAACCTTTCCCTCTTTGCTGCAGCTTGAGCATGTTTGCAATGGCAGCTTGCCACTGACATTTCTTCAGCAGGCTCTTCTCCTTTAATCTGGGTTAGCAGCTCCTTGTGCAAACACAGGGAATCAGAAAGCTGATTAAATAGCAGAGCTGGCCTGTAATGAAAGCAAAGCCCACTGCAAACATGTGTTGATTGCTTTACATGAAAAATGTGCTAGGTGGATTTCAGGTAACGCCATGGTGGCTTTTCTCCTAATCCCGTATAAGGCTGCATTATCACTTTTAATGTTGCATTCATTTTAACACTGAGCCCCACATGGTCCCCACAGGTGAGCACAGAGGCCCAGAACCAGAGGTGACCTGATGTGAGGTGAATGCTTCAGGAGAGCAGCTTTTGGTTGGAGGACAGAGCAAAAGGTGGGTTGATGGGACAAAATGTGATGTGCGGGTAGATAGGAATAGATGGGAGCTGGTCAAGCTTCTGTGAACTTCCCAGTGAATTAAGTCCTGTGTTTATTCATGTGTATGGGGTGCTATTGAGATTTCCACCTAACTTGGATTAGCTTGGCCTAAAAGCACACTCTGCTATCTAGAAGTATTAGAACTGGACAGAGCATCTGCAAAATCTTAGCAAGCAGATCCTCCTCCATACCTATGTAACCAGAGAGCTGTTCCTGTGGTGACTTTGATCTTTTCAGGTTCTCATGGAAACAAATCACCCAATGCTGCACATTGTAATGTGAGCCAGAGGGACACTTGAATGGACTCTTGCTAGGGACTAAATGTCAGACTTTCTACATACAAAACATGTGCTCCACCACTGTGTGATGACACTTTGGGTCTAATGTAGCAATATGCAGAGAAACTCCCTGAGAACATTCCTCCAGTGTTGCTCGAACTCTTTTTGCTTCATTAACATTCTTGGGACTTCTCATCCAACTGAGTACTCCCAAGCTGACTTTAAAGCTCTTTATTCAAAATCTATTGAATGAAGCTGGGTGATGTCAGAAGGATGTCAGAAGGAATGGGAGATATTGAATTGAATTTAGGATTTGCTCTGGGCAAGTCAAGCCGCTTTTTAATGGCAATTAACAGAACACCTAACAGTCCGATTGACACTGCTTGCTCCCACGCTGCCTGGGCAAGAGCCATCATGAAAGAGCCATGAGGCACTTCACTGCTGGCAGTGAGCCTGTAGCTGGGGTAAGAGGCCGGTGCCGGGAGGCAAGAAAGCTTTTTGGGGTGATGGGAAGGTGAAGGAAGGTGGCAAGGGGGCAGAGTGGAATGAGGGAAGGATCAGGCCCAGGAGGGGGGCAGAGTCAGCAGCAGATGCTGCCACTGAATCCCTCTCCTCAGCCACAGAGCCCTACATGGGTCACCTCAGTTCTGTGCTCACTAAATAGCAGGCACAGAACCAAGAAAAACCCATTTAATTGGGGTAGCCAGGGTTCTATGTAAGGTAAGGAACTGATGTTCCCGAGGAGTTCCTGAGGAGACCCTCGGCATCTTCCCTGGCCCCACAGGATACACCAGCCAACATTTCAATGCCACTGTACCACAGGGTGATGAGGAAGCTTAGGGTTGGGCCTCAGAACTCTCTCTCTCTCTCTCTCTCTCTCTCTCTCTCTCTCTCTCTCTCTC
>JAJKFI010000141.1:1816209-1829703 GCA_029204185.1 Lerista edwardsae
AATAATAATAATAATAATAATAATAATAATAATAATAATAATAATAATAAAGTTAAATGGCTCCCTGTCCCAAAAGGGCTCACAATCTAGGCAGACCACCAGCAACAGCTACTAGAAAGACTGCGCAGGGGTGAAGAGGGACAATTGCTCTTCCCCTGCTTAAATGTAAGAGGAACACCACTTGGAAAAGTGCCTCTTGCCCAGTTAGCAGGGGTAAACTTACCAGAAGAAGTCCAGCTAGGACAGAAAAAGGTGCTTTTTCCTCATTTGACAATGGAATTATGTTGACAGCAAAGGACAGAAATATGGAGGGGATAGCATCCAGCACAAGTCACCTGCCATGGGTGCCACCCCCTCCTATCACTCCCCCACCTCATCCCTGATTTTGTAGGTGCTCTATGTGCCACCACTGCATGTGGGGCCAGCCCTGTTACCTATGGGCCAGTAGTGCATGACTCTGCGCACTTCCAGCAGGCCATTTAGGCTGGCTGTAAACGACATTCTGCTGCCAGATCAGTGGCCAGCATAGGATTGGGCAGTAGGTCATTCCACACACACACACACACACACACACACACACACACACACACTGAGTGCCCAATCCTATCCTGGCTACCACCTGCAGAATGGGCATGTGCATGGTTACAAATGTGCTGTAAAGCATGTTTCTCTTGTGCAGAGGCCAGTGCCATCAGCAGGCAGCAGACCTGGGGATAGGTGCACCACTGGGTGGTGGGAAGGCTTGGGGAGGGCAGGGAGGGGTGTTCCAGGGTGGGGGGAGGCAGCCCCAGGGGCAGTTCAGGCCAAGGTTGGGCAGGGACAGCAGCAAAGGCTGCCACCACATTCTATCCCCTCTCCTGCCCCTGAAAGCTCTACATGGCTGCTCGAATCTGCACCAGCGATTGAACTGGAGCAGATCCGAATAGACCCACAGAGTCTGTCTGGGCCCAACACAGGATAAGGGAACCAATGTTCCCTTACTTTGAGGAGACCTCCAGCAGCCTCTGAAACAGGGGCAGCTTTAGGCAGCCTGGATAGGATTGGGCTGACACCCACACCCACGTACTTGGTGCAAAGCAACTGAAAAATGAGGGCAGGGCTGGTGCATGGGCACGAATGTGCCTGGTGCCTCCTGGACTGCGTTGGATGCAGCGCAGGCCTGCCTGCCTGCCTGTTCCAGCGCACCTTAGGATTGGGCTCTGTGACTAAGACAGCCAAATACTAACACCTTCTAATTATTTTCACTTCCCATATATTGTGTTCCAATATTTAACTTTGTTTAAAGTATGTGCTTTTGTTATTTTGAACAAAACCACCAGAGGGAATTAGCTTTTGAAGTCTCACTGTTTATGCTCTAGCACACCAATGCTGCATGAGGAGGATCTTTGAAGGAGTTGAGGGTTCGGAGGACTGTGGTGTGGCCTGAACAAACTTGACTGTCACCTGCTGAACTGAGGTAGCCTGAGTTACAATTTCTTGTGTTCATAAAAACAACACTTTTTGTCCAATCTTCCTGAAATGTGATATGAATTAGGTAGAGATCACAATCCACCATCTTTTCAGATTTGTTCCAGAGCTTTTGAGAAATGACTCCTTTTCAACCATGCTTTTGTTCACAAAAACAAAACCACTTCTCTAATCTTTCTGAAATGTATTATGAAGAGCTACAAAATTTTGTGGTCCTTTGCCTTGTTTTTTTTTTAATTCCTTGTGTAAAAGGAAGCACAGATTAGTGGTAAAATAAAAAGTTCCAGATTTGACCTCCAGCATGTCCAATTAAAGGATGTCCAGGCAGCTCAACTCCTAAAGATCTCTCAGAGAGCAAGATGAACAAATGGCCTGACTCATTAAAAGGGACCTTCATATGTTCATAATATGAATATATTCTTGACTTCATCAAGAAAACCACCCTATCTCCTGGGCAGTTCCTCAATAGCACAACAAGGCAAACTTGAGGAAGCCAAACACTGAAGGACAAAATATCCCCCGAGGCGATTGTTGTGGTTTCGTTTTCTAGGATTGTGCAGGCCAACCTTTGTCACCATGTGCCAGGCTCATGTAAATTTGCTAACTGCTTGAGCAAAAGGAGTGGCTGGGTGCCACTGTGTTTGTCTTCCACTGAATAGGATTAGGGGCTGTGACACAAGTGATTAATCACCATGCTGTGGACTCACAGAACATGTCACCTCCGAACAGAGAGAGGCCACAATCTGTGTCAAACAGCTGCTGGTTCCTGATATCAAAGTTTCCTGATCTCTGCCTCTTCAGTCTTCCCTTTTTCTGTGAGCAAAAAGCTTCAACCTCATCAAACCAAGTCTGAATTCAGACAGGACTGTGCTAAGTGGTTGCTGTTTCTCAGCAGTGAAGGTGGATGGGAGCAGGTAGGTGTCAGGTAGGTGTCTATGGGGGGGAGCACTGTTTTGTAAGGTGCCTTCCCTTGCCAGGAAAGTCACTCCTCTCCCTCGCCATCGTAGCCAGTAAGACATTGCTTTCCCCATGAAGACTAGCTACAATGGCAAGGAGAGGAGCAATTTACATGACAAGGGAAGGCGCCCTGCAAACCTAGTGCTCTGCGTCCCCCTTCTGTAGGAATGCTACTGACAGGTGTGGAGTACTAGCAAAACAGGCACTCCTTTGGCATCCCTGCAATTTCTTGTGTGTTGAGGATATGTGATTGCTGAGACGGGTGCTAAGTCTACTGCAACTTGTTCCGCATGGATGCTCTCTCAACAGTTTGTATTCTGTGCCAAGAAAACAAAATTCTGTGTTCAACATTTGGGCAAACTGGCTGACTTTATGCAAACAGTGACATGTTTGGGTCTAGCAGTTCAAATATATTTAACTTTATTATTACTATTTAACTTTAACTTTATTATTACTATTTGCCTGTAAACCGCTTTGTGAACTTTGTGTTGAAAAGCGGTATGTAAGTACCTGTTGATTGATTGATTGATATATGAAATTGCCTTGAGCATGGATATCTGACCATTCACTGGAACAAGTAAGGCTTATCAACTTCTGCCCCAAGGCTGCTATGGACCAACTGCCTGGCACATATAGTCCAACAAGTCAAGTGTATCTCCAAGGGAATTTATTACGTCACTTCTTATCCTCTGAAAAAAAGGATTGCACAGATTCACAGAGAACAGATCTACCTATGCAATGGCTATTGTCCATGACAGCTAGAAATAGTTGTCTCCATCATGCCATTGTTGTGAGCTTCCCGCTGGGATATGGCTGGCAAAGTCCTGGACTGGATAGACTCAGGGCACAATCCTAACCTGGAGTTAGACCAGCACAGTTAGGCCAGCAAAGTTTGGCGGGCACCTATAAAATATGTTTGGACCACTCTCGGAGTCAGAGGCCAGCACACAGACATGTGCCATCCTCCCTAACTTTGAGAGTGGTCCAAACGTGCTTTATGGTGGGCCTTGTGCCAGCCAAACCTTGCTGGCCTAGCTGTGCCAGCCTAACTACATGTTAGGATTGCACTCGCACTCTCATTGCATACGTACATCCTACCCCTCTGTGCTCCCAGCACAGTTTTGGGTGTGTCCTTGACAGTTCTCTATTTAAGGGTGGTGAGCTGCTTCCTGCAAACCTTTTATCACACAGCTCCCTAAGTGGGCAGAATTTCCGAACAGATGCTTACAGATGCGGATACATCTACCAAAAGTGTACTGAGAGAGCTCTACACACACATACTTCCTCCATCAGCCAGCTCCTCCCCCCCTCCTTTTTGAAATAAAGCCTAAACAGCTCAGGCAAGAGAGAGTTTTCAGAGTTTCATGGTTTCAAGTGGGAACAGCAACCATGAGGTATCCAGTGGTGGGATTCAAATAAATTAACAACCGGTTCTATGTCCTTCAGGGCAGCCGCTGCCTTTCTTCCCGCTCCCAACCTAAAATTAACAACCGGTTCTGCAGAACTGGTGAGAACTGGCTGAATTTCACCACTGAACCTCCCCCCCCCCCCCCACACACACAGAGAGAGAGAGAGAGAGAGAGAGAGAGAGAGAGAGAGAGAGAGAGAGAGAGAGAGAGAGAGACCCTTTCCTATCCAAGCCAGATCATGCTCACCCTCTGCTTGAATTCCAAGAACCCCTTCCTCTGCTAGTTTCTCACACAGCTCTATCTCATTCATTGGATACTAAAATATGACCTGTTACTGTCATTTCTGAAAGCAGATATAGAATATTTGCCAAGTAGTTCTAAAACATCCTTGCACACTGCATGCTCCTGCCATGCTGAATGGAAGCCCCTGGTGGATGGGTGGGCAGGCAAGGTTATCCTCCCCCCCTTTACAAATAAGGCCTCTGCTGCTCAGTCAATGCATCATGTTTCCCCATTTATTGCCTTCACACACACACACACACACACACACCCTTAGGCAATCCAGCCACAGACTGGCTTCTCCTCACACACCAACCCAGGCTTGCATGGAAGCTCCCCACCCCACCCTCAATCCTAAAACAGAAACACAGAGCAGAAAGACAAACTTCTTTCCCAAAAACGGGGGGGGGGACCCTTACAAATGGACCCAGGCTTGCATGGAAGCTCCCCAGCAATGCAGTCTCCACCTGCAGTCCTGCTCAATCCCTGGAGGTGGGGCTTGCCCTGCATGGTTCTTGTACAGCTCTACAAGTCTTGCTTTGGTAAGGTTGCTCTTCCTGTAGTCTCTTGCCCGCTGGAGGGTTGGCCAGCCAGATAGGGAGTCACCAGGGGCCAGATCTGGAGACCCATGCATGCCAACTTGAAGGGCCCTAGTCCCTGTGAGGCTCTTAAGCTTCCACCTACTCAGCCTAATGGATAATATGGCCCTGCTACCAGGAGCACTGGAATGCCTCTGGGCTGCACCTGCTATCACTATATGACCTTTATCATCTTCCTGGTACACATATACTCCTTCTGAACACTTTCACAGCAAGCAAAATGTTTAAAAATGGTAACGGAATAAAAACTCATAAGACCACTTTTTGCCCTTTTCAAACTTTTTTCATTTACCAATATTTGTGAAAAATAACATTTTTTTTACATCTCTACATATAATTAGTATATGGAATTTGCTGCCATTTGCGGTGCAGCAATATCCACTAGTTGAGACTTTAAAGAAGATTAATGTGGGGTGGTCTATCAATAGGTATAAGCAGTAATGGCATCTAAATGATTTAGCAACAGGTACTCACTTTTGATTGGCACTTGTGTCGGGGCCCGCCCACCGGAAGTGAGGTCATAGCCAGAACCCAGGAACCGCCCCCAGGAACCGCTACGCCTCCTTGGTAGGCTGTGCGGCGGCCCAGGCTACCGATCCCCCCCCCAGGAACTGCTGCACCTCCTTGGGAGGGAGCCCCAGGTAGCCTACCTGCTCACGCTGCTGCTGCCATCAGTCTCCCTCGTTCTGCTGCCTGCCTGCCTGGCTGGCTCTGAGAATGTGCAGGCAACTCAAATGTGCAGGCAATTCAAACGTTGCAGGGGGCGGAGCGGAGCGCCGAAGGAGTCGGCAAGTGGGCGGGCGAATGGGCGGGGCCAGCCCTAATCCTAGGAACGGGTACTCACGTACCACCGCGTACCTGCTACATGATATGTCTGGGTATAAGTCATAAAACTATAAAACATCCATGTTTCAAAGCAGTATACCTCTGAATACCAATTGCTGGGGGCAACAGCTAACTAACAAACTACCTGTTAGTTTGGTCACCTCTGGCAGGTATAGTGCAGATGTGGAATTAAGAGCAGGGATTAGTCTGTACCTGGGATAGCAAATTGGTTTAATAAGGTCCCAAATGGATCCCAGCGGGTTTATGGTTTGGGATACTGGTTGTGACCCCTTTGAGTAATGCAGGTGCGCCCCGCCCCTGCATGTCACTCAGACATGCCTCCCTTAGCCCGGAAACGCTCCATTTCCGAGCTAAGGGAAGTGTGGGCAGGTGGGAGGGCCAAAAACCAAACGGTTCTGCACACGATGGCGCCCCACCACTGCCTGGCGCCCCATGGCTCGCGCCATGGGGGGCCACAGGTAAGATACGCGCCTGGAGTAATGATTGCTGAGTCAACCCTGAAGGCTTTGCAACTTGGGGTGGATGTTCAGATTTCAGAGCTTCCTTGGCCTGTTGTTTACAGGAGTCGATGTCTGAAAGCTTAGTTTGTCCAAAGGTAATCTGGAGTTGTGAGTTAGGGTGGGAAACCCAGAAAGGGAGAACAGACAGTGGTGGTTCAAGGTAAGAAGAGGGTCGGGTTTAGCTTCCTCTGCAGAAGCTTTTAGTATAATATTTAATAGACTGTGGCCTATTATACCAATCCATTTCATCTTGCCTTGTATCTTACTGAGCTATAAGGGCAATGCCCACCCTCTCCCTCTGGGAGAGCCAGTGCACTTGCTCCGAGCTCCGCCACTCAGTGTTCCACCCCATGTTTCAAGGCTGGTCCCTGCTATTCAAACAGGTCTTGGGGCTGTTAGCGAGTGAGCTCTGCTTCAAATTAAGCTTTAGAAACCTCCATCATCTAGTGAATTTATTATTTCCATCTGGCAAGTGTCAGAGGATATGTGCTTTTTTGCCCTGGCTCTTGATTTTCTCTCCGATTACCCAACCTGCCCAGCTTCCTAATGAAAATCGTGTTCAAGATGATTGTGGATTCAGCTGACTGTGCCTGTGCCTGGCTCCAGCCACCCCCAGCCCCACCTCCCCCACTACTCCCATGTTTCCTTCAGATGGAAATAAGGGACCAGCAGTGGGGAAGGGAAAATATCCCGTGAAGGTTGCAGCCTTTGAAATGAGCCATTGCCTTGACCTTGTGGAAGGAGTGCTAGAGGCAAATCCCGCCCCCTCTCTGCTGGTGCCTTGTGCAACATGCTGTCACTCAGACAAGCAACGCTCTTAATGGGTTTGTGGGAAAGGCCTGTCCGGCCTTTCCATCTGCTGGCTCTCGTCACAAAGCACTGGCTCAACAGACGACATTCCCTTGAATTATTTAGCTAGCTAAATCTTCCTGCATCTCACATCTTTAGTCCATCTGTTAGCCGGGACCTTGCCTTTCTGTAGGAACTGTCCTTTATGCATGCCGGCATCTGTCAGCAGTGCAGTTGCCTCTTTTATTCATGATCTTCTGCGGGAGATGGTACAAGCTGCAGAAATGCCGTATTCCTGGTATGCATTTCATTTTAATGGAAGATTACATGACTGGGGCCCGCTTTATTACCTCTCGCCCTGCACGTCCATCCATCACAGTCCCATTCGCTGAGCTTGCACTGGGATGTTGGCCATCAGCAGCTGCTGGCAGAGTCCTTTCATGCAACCCTCCCTTCCCCCTCCAGCCCAGCAAGAAAATGCATTGCTTGGACAAAAAAGCACATGTTGAGTGTGTGTGTGTGGGGGGGGAAGGAGAATGGATCAGACCGCAAGGAAAGGGAAGGACATGTCTCTGGCTTAGGCAGCACAGAATTTGCACATGGGAAAGTGTTCAGGGGGGAGACGGAAGAGTTGGTTGCAGAGCGGACACATCGACATGCACCTCCCAGAGCCACTTCTGTCATGTTAACATCACGAAATGACTGCCCCTGTCCAAATGCTCGAACACAGAGACATATTCCTATAAATCTGGAAAAAGGTACAAAAAGCAGCAAGTGGAATTATAAAGGATTTGGAGTGCCTTCCCTATGAGGAAAAACTAAGTGATCAGAATGTTGTCGTTGAGAAAAACAAAAAATAAAAATCAGGATGTGATAGAGGTGGCTGTGACGGAGTGATGCGGAAATAGAGACTTCTCTCAAAATTCTACAACGTGTTGTCACCAGAAGGATCTGATTCAGGATGCCAAAAGGAAGAGCATATAATTCTTTCCCGGAACACATAACTAACTTATGGAATTCACTACAACGAGCGGTAGTGATGCCCTCTAGCTCAAATGACTTTAAAAATGGAGCATAAGCCCATCAGTTGCTATCAGCAATGACAGATATGAATGAAACTTCCATGTACAATTGCAAATGTACAACCCAGGGCCCTGTTCACCTGGGCTGCCCAGCACAGTCCGGATCCCAGCCAGAAGTCTTTCCTGTGCTGCTGCTGCTGCTGCTGCTGCTGGTGGTGATGGTGACATGGGGCCTTTCTGCCTCACCAATGGGCACACCAAAGAGGAGGGCACACCAGGCCCAGTGAGGGCTTGCCCCTGTAGTTCAACTGCTGGAGGGATGGAGGTGGTGAAAGCAGGCCCAGCAGCAGGGCACCAGGTGCCATTCCCACTGCAATCAAGAGAAGCCTGGTCGGGTGACTGATGCACGGAGCCAGAGGAGTGGCGCAGCAGAGGCGTGGAGTGCTTGCAGGATCAGGGACCTGGAGTGCTGTCAATCTGGGATTATGCAGCCTGGCCAGAAGGAAGGGGTGGAGCAACGGGTGGGGAGGCTCCATATAACCCCAGGCTAGCCAGTAATGAGGGCAGTCTGGAGTAAGCTGGCCAGCAGGTCGGATGTTGGATGAAGGATGTTGAATGGGTGAAGGAACATCCTCCCCCTGCCTATCTCCGAGGCTCCTGGATCCCTCAACAGGCTGGAAGTCTGGAGAAAGCCCAGTCACAACCCTTTGTCAGTTCCAGCTGTGACCTCTTGTGACATCCCAATATAGGCCGCCCTGGTGTAGTCGCCTCTTCCCCGGCAGCGCCGACAGCATTAGACATCTGAATAACTAGTGTTGGTAACAAACAACAGGGGATAGCAGTCATGTTCATGCTCTGCTTGCTGGTGCCCAGAGGCATCTAGCTAGCCTCTGTTGGAACAGAATGCTGACATTCTTTAACTTCGATAGTTCTCTCCATACTCTGGTGCATGCACACAAGGATACACTAGGAAGGCAGCTGCTGATGGCTTTGGTCAGCAGAATGCCTAGGATCCTACACTGGGCACACTCCCAAGTGGTCTGGCTACACAATGGGACTGAAGACTCAGCATGACCTCAGTCATGTTGTGAGCCAGGCCATTAAGGATTCAGGAGTCTCTGCAGTCACCAAAATCAGGACCACAGCCAGCTCCAAGTGGGGAACGCAGCCTTCAAGGCCAACTCAGATGTTGCTCCAGCAGAGACATGAGGTGCACTGAGGATTTAGCTGAAGAGTTTAATCAGTCAGTTTGCTGCTGACTGTGGTACAGGGGAAACCAAAGATCCCTTTCATGTTCCTCCAAAGTGTCCTCTGAATCCAAAGAAAAGGGATTCAGCTGTGCTTTCTGGATAAGAGGGGTTGCTAGGTCCAATTCCTGAGCATGGGTTTCCAGTCTGGTGTCTGTGCCCAGGGGTGCCTGATTCTGCATCCTCCTTGCACTTTTCCATTTCATCTCCTGATTGTAGGAACGCTCTTCCTGGGGCATAACAACCAGCTCTGATGGACTGGGCTGCAGCCATAGCGTACTACACCATTATGGGTTAGATTTAAGTAAAAATGCCCTCCAAATATTACAGGTGTGACATGTTATCTCAGGTGATCGGAGAGATAACTGGCAATGTAGTTGAACCAAAGGAGAACCATGTGGGGAAAAATGGCTTGCCACATACAGGCATGCCCCAGTACCCCTGCCTCCCCAAGGATACCTGAAACCGTGGGTACTGGGGGTGCCTTTTTAAAGATAGGGGAACACCTGTGGTTTTGCTGCAAAAAGGTAAAAAAAAAGAGATTTGTTTAATTTCCTATTTTTTTGATAGGCATCCCAGTATCCGTGGATAACAGAAACTGTAGATATTGAATCAGTGGATACTGGGGCATGCCTGTATTCATTTCCTGAACATCAAAGCAGCATCTATTGGTATGCAAGCTTCAAAGCCTTATCTCACACCCAATGCATGACTCTGTACAATCAAAATAGACTCTATTTTGATTCAAAATAGAATTAAAATAGAGGAGTCTTCGGAGTCTTCGGTGTAGAACATCTAGGTTCAGTCACAGTTTTGTTCCATACTGTATCAATCTAGTAAACTCTCACGCTGCTTCTTTCCGCTACGTACTTCAGCAGGATTAGTTGTTAATGGGATGAAACGGTAAAGTGGTGGGTATCTGTGAGTGTAAGGTTTAACTCCTGGGTGTAAGTGAGCTACATAATTTCATTTGAATGTATACTTGTGGGCCTTGGCCTGGTTGTCCACTGTAAAATGACAATAAAGGTTATCTATCTATCTCTTTGGATCTAGCAAGCCTTCTTGTAAGAAAGGGGTACAGACAAATTGCTGTAGACTGAATAAGCTTTGGCTATAAAGTCATCTTCTGTTTTGGAAACCAAAATTAGAGCTTTCCTCTCATTTCTCATGACACCTGCATATTCAAGAAGGGTTCCTCTAGGACAGGGGTCAGGGAACTTTTTTACCTTTTACCCCAAAATATATTTAGATATGCCAACGTTACCCCGCCCGGCCAGAACAAAAGAAAAAAATAACATATTGGAACCCATTGCTTTTTATTTGATTAATTAATGAGCTTAATTAATGCTATGTAAATATGATGTTGTAAAGGGTTTGGGAGAGTTAGGAAAGTTCTTTAAATATTTTTTAATCTTACTGTTATTGTAAATATCTAACCTGCTTAGTTAGATTTGATTTTGTCATATGGGGTGTTAAAATATTCTTGCTTGATGACATCACTTCCTTTGGGGTAATGGACGGTCGCACTGCCAAGACACAGCCAGGCATGCATATAGATTCATATGCATCTATATCTCGGCAGCTCGACCGTCCATTACCCCCAGGAATTTCATTTTTACCCCATTTGGGGTAATTTACCCCTGTTCCCTGACCACTGCTCTAGGAGAGTGATGGCAAACCTTTTGGGCTTGGCGTGTCAAAACCTTGGAAAATGCTTAACTTGACTCTTCTAGCGTGTCAACCCCTCCTTCCAAACAAAAGAGAAAATTCTTTATATTCATTTATTTTAAAAAAAATACAGTTCAATCATGTGTGGTGCTATGTATTATATAAAGAAACATCAAATAATTACAAAAATGAAAAATGAGTAAAATAAACTCTGTTTTTGTCAGGTGTTGGTGAATGCTGGTGGGTCATCCCAAACATTATGGTGTGTAACCTTTGATACACATGTCATAGGTTCGCCATCACTGCTCTAAGAGGTTGCTATCAAACACTAACTTCTGATTATATATAGTAATCCAGTCTTTAAAATCTTTACATTTGTGGGTACTGTGCTTAGAATTGGCTATAGCTCCTGGTTCCTTCCTTTATTTCAAATATGATTTATTTGACAACAAGTATCTTTGATCTGGAAAATATAACACTGGAACTATTCAGGGGCGGAGGTAGTGGTGGTTCCAAAGATCGCAATTCAAGAGCAGAATAGCTCTCAGTTGTACCCATGGTATGGTACTCTCTCTTCTGCACCCAAAGCCTGAGTTCATGTGCAGGTAAGGATGTGTCCTGGATTAACCCTGGAAGATAAACAGGTGGGTCCTGCTGGCGCCTAGCATATGACTGGAGCAAGGGGCCCCTGACACACAAGCAGTATTGATATTGTGCAAATGGGAGAAAAAGGGGAGGAGATGTTGTTAAGGCCCTCTCATCTCCTCCCAGTGGTGTTCCTATAAGGGGGACAAAATATTAGGTTTTGCAGGAGCCTGAGTTCCTGTGCAACGTAGCCCCTCACCTCACCTTCAGAGCCATTTGTGGCTTGGGGAGTTGGCTTGGAGGCTCCTGCAAAACTTAGCATTTCCCCCTCCCCCCATAGGAACATCATTGTCTCCTCCCTAGCAGCATTCCCCACTTGAAGCCACACTCATGTGCCCAGATGGCAGTGCAAGCAAGGCTCATTGCCTTTAGGAGTGCTCAGAGGTTTTTTTCCCCTTGACCTGGAACTTGGTTTGATTACTCTGTACTGCTGGCGGTAATTCGAAAAGCAAGTTATAAAGATGTGAAGGAAACCTAACCACAACTTGTGGGGTCAGCATGGTTGTGGAGAATTGCGATTTAAGGGAATTGGCAGGCATCTTGATGTCTCTGTGGATGGTGAAAGGGCTTTTCCCTGGATCAGAATTCAAGGATTATAGGATCCAGGAGGAATGGGACTGGAACCCCTTTGACTCAGGGACAAGAGGCTTGGAGGAGGGTGACAAGGAAGGGTTCCCCCACAATACCCTATGCAGTGTGACGATGGCATGTCGAGATCAGGCCAGATATTGATCACCATCACTGAACAGGGGTGCACTTCTCCTAAGTGCTGAGCTGCAGCTGGCTGGGAGCTGGCCCAGGCTGCCATGGTATTTAGTATTAGCTAGCCAGTTAAATGTTTTACACCTGTAATAAATGCAGAATAAATGCAAATCAATATGTTTACACCATAAAAATTCCTTGCCTCTTTATTCATGGAATTGGTGGTGCACCGTCAGTTTAAAGTGAACTGGAAGGAACAGGAACACTCAAGTGCTGAGGACAGCAACAGATTCCTTGTCAGAATCCCAGCCATTCCTAGTTGTCAGGTTCCTATTAAGTAGTGTTTGGCCTGGAATGGCCAATTAATGGTGGCAGGGAATTTAGCCTTTGGGATAAAAGTGGCTTCATCAACACATGTAAGCCTAGTCGAATGTCCTAGAATGTCCTAGGTCTGGATAACATCAGTCCAGAGCTGTGCTTTTACGTGAGCAGGGCAAGATTCTGCGTAGTAACTGGCATCCTGTAATCCTTTATCAGGATTTGGGAACTAGAGAAACTCAATTATCTGCCTGTTCATCAGTGGTGTTCCTATGGGGGGGGCAAATTGTTAAGTTTTGCAGGAGTTCCTGTGTAATGCAGCCCCTTCCATTCAGAGCCATTCATGGCTTGGAGAGCTGGCTTGGGGTCTTTACTCTTTGAGCTTCGAATTGCTCAGAAGGGGAGTGGGAGGGGCTGTTTCACACCGGAGCTCAGGCTCTTGCAAAATGTAGCATTTTGCCCCCCCCAATAGGAACACCACTGCTGTTCATCCCTGATCAACTGCAGAACCTGGAGCAAACCCAGCTTTCATCATAGCCTTCTTACTAATTTAAGAGGGGTACATGGCTAATGCTGTCATTGTTCCCCAAATTGACAGCTCCAAGTTAAGCAATATTGGGACCCTCTGGGGACTAGGATCCTCTCAATAGTCTTTACCAATAATCTCTCCTGGGTCCAGGTGAACTCTTCTGAGCTACATTTATGGCAAAGCTTTCCCAGCGCTGTGCTGGACTTTGCTTATCTCATAAGGCAAGCATGCAGCAGACAACTCCTTATCTTTGGAGAGTCTTGTTTAGTAAATGTGTGTGAATTCATCCAATTCTATTCAGGGCGACTTTGCTCTCTGCCTTCCTCATACACCCAACCTGCCCTAGCCTGAGCCATTAGTAGGAACAGGACATTAATAAGGAGGGCTCCTTGGTATCTTGTACAGAAGCTGACCTCCTCCAGAAGAAGCAGGCCACCCATTACAGTGCAATGATCAATCACAGTCCTCTCTCTCTCTCTCTCTCTCTCTCTCTCTCTCTCTCTCTCTCTCTCTCTCT
>JAJKFI010000141.1:1839783-1864572 GCA_029204185.1 Lerista edwardsae
ATTATTATTATTATTATTATTATTATTATTATTATTATTATTATTATATTTTTATCCCACCTTTCTGCCCAAGGGCACCCAAGGTGGGGCACCTCTGTTTTATCCAAATTTAAATTTCAGCTTGTTTGCCCACATCCAGCCCCCAACAGCCTCCAAACAACAATCTAGGACCTCAACCGCCTCCTCAGAATCAGTGGGAAAGGAGAGATAGAGTTGGGTGTCATCAGCATATTGGTGGCACCCCACCCCTAACCCCCGGATGACCTCTCCCAGCAGCTTCATGTAGATGTTAAATAGCATGGGGGATAAGATGGACCCTTGTGGCACCCCAAACTTAAGAGGCCGGGGTGCTGAACAAGCATCCCCCAGCACCGCCTTCTGGGATCTGTCAGCCAGGAAGGAGCGGAACTGCAGAACAGTGCCTCCGAGCCCCAACTCAGCCAGCCGACCCAGAAGGGCACCACGGTCGATGGTGTTGAAAGCCGCCGAGAGGTCCAGCAGGACTAACAGGGATGCACTCCCCCTGTCCATTCCTTGGCGTAGGTCATCTACCAGGGCGACCAAGGCAGTCTCCATCCCGAACCCCGGCCTGAAGCCAGATTGGAATGGGTCCAGATAATCCGCTTCCTCCAGCACCCTCTGAAGCTGGGACGCCACCACCCACTCAATCACCTTGCCCAGGAATGGGATATTCGAGACTGGCCGAAAGTTGTTTAGATTAGTGGGATCCAGGGAGGGTTTCTTCAGGAGGGGGCGAACAATCGCCTGCTTCAAAGCAGGCAGCAACACCCCCTCCCTTACAGATGAATTCACCACCACCCCGTCCACTCGGCCAGCCCTTCCCGAGCAGATCTAAGTAGCCATGCTGGGCAAGGGTCAAGCGGGCAAGCAGCAGGTCTCACACTCCAGAGAATCCTGTCCACATCCTCAGGTTGGCAACAGCAGCTGCGGGAAAGGTGCACAGTACAGAGAACAGCTTTGGAGGCAGCTGCGGTGCTCAAGCAGTGCCACCACGTTCGAGCCCATGCTGCAAGCCATGCGCTACACAGCCTTCTCCTGACCTACAAAATGCTTTGGAGCAAACAGTCTCCTGAGCCCTCATTCCTGATCTAGAGAGATTTCTGGGGTTATATGTGCACCCTTGCTGCAGTCCTTGCAGAGCAGAGGTCTGTGTGTGTGTGAAAGAAAGGAAGAGCAGCCTTTTAAAACTGACTTCACCAGGCAGAGCCCTCTCCCCTGACCAACCTTGAAACAAAGGATTTGCCTCTTTTTCCCCCCTCTTTCTCATTTGTTCCCCAATTCAGGCCTGTAAATGTGTGAGGTCTGTATGTCTTGAAGAGCTCACCCACCAAATGAAGCAGCAGCATGACAGCTGCTGAAAAAAGTAGCAAGTTTCATTTTAATTAATTAATTACCCACATTACTTTTGTTAATTAATTGTTTATTATTAACATGGACCAACCCAAAGAGTCATGAGATGACCAGAAAATTGGATTTAGGGTCACAGTTTAAAAAAGTCTGGGAACCACTGGTTTCATGGGCCTTATTCCCAGGTAAGTGTGCATAGGAGTGCACCCTAAGCTGTTTCAATCCCATCATTCACCTATGGTGTACTGTATGAATGCAGCTCAACCCATCTCAGACTTATCAAGGAAAAGTATTCTTGGTCAACTATCTAGCTATATAAGTTCACGTCATTTCATACTTTAGCATGCAAAAGGGTTGTATGAACTGGCCTTCAGTCTGGTGCATCTCCACAGCTACCTACAGCTACTGCTGAATGGAACAAGCCTCCTTTGGGATCCACAGGAGCTTGGCACTGAGCATCCAGCGGCTCCTTGGAAAACTGAAGAATGAAAACACTTTTTATCTGATGGAGGAACTCCCTTTCTATACCTCCTCAAGAGTCCAGTGGTCTGAAAAATTCCCATTAACAGTTCAAGGTATGAGTCTGAACCCTTTCCTGTCTTTCGAACAGAGCAATAATCATAGAGAAAAAGAGAAACAAATTGAAGTCCCTGAAGTGTGAGAACCTGAGTTCTGTCACTGACATTTTTCTCCTGGAAAGTTTGCACGTCATTCCTTCCACTATACAAAGAAGAAACACACATCAGTTTCACAGATCATTGGGAAATTCCAGTTTTGAGCAACTCTCAAGTGGTCAAGTTTGGGTGTCCACAGTACTTTAGTGCTTCAGTAGTTATCCATTGTATTAAAAAATCATCTGCCAACATTCCATTGCCTGACTCTAGTATTCCAAAGAAACAGACTTCCAGACAGGGCTGTACATGGAAGAAGATCTCGGTCTCAATGGCTGGGATCACCAAGGCAGATTCAAACCCCTCCCCAGTACATGAATTCTTTTTCTCGAAGAAGGGAAAATGCTCTACTTGGAGGACAAAACATGCCCTCCATCCCCCAGCCTGGGCAGTCTGATCTTCGGAGACGTTGATCTCTCAGCTGGGTGCAAGGCCCCTGTACATCTCCTGTGGATCATTAATATAGGCATTTGCTAATGTACAGTATCATTAGTGGGTATGCTCCAGGCAAATTCCTATGGGTTTCAATGGGAAACATGAGCATCTGGTTAAACATCTCCCATTGATAAAAATGGGAGTGAAAATCCTTAATTCAAGCAGAATAATACCAAATAATATATCACAAAGGGCATAATCAGTGGGTGAGAACAAAGACACACACACACACACCCCACACACAGACAAACAAAATGGAATGGAAACGTGCACAGTTCAGACAGAATTGCAAAAGCTGCTAGTTCTTGCTCCCATATTAGTTCTTATTCATGAGTGGCCTGTTTTTAGCCATTCGTGCTCTAAAAAGAGAAATCTGCTACAAAATGTTGCATCTCACCAAACCTAGGGCCCAATTGGCCCGAAGAGGTCAATTCCCTTTTCCATGGGGGCCACTGAGCAGGCTTAGACCATAATAGGCTATTTTCAGGGAGGTCCACTTTCTTTTTGATGTAGAAAAGTATGTATTTCTGTTTAATTCAAGAGTTCTCCAACTTTAAGAACCACTACTTTTGTCTACTGAACGCAGATTTCCAGAGAACAGCAAGGAGAGATAGGAAGGCCTTCCTAAATGAGCAATGCAAAGAAATAGAGGAAAACAATAGAATGGGAAAGACTAGAGATCTTTTCAAGAAAATTGGAGATGTCAAAGGACAATTTCATGCTAAGGTAGGCATAATAAAGGACAAGAACGGCAAGGACCTAACAGAAGCAGATGAGATTAAGAAGAGGTGGCAAGAATACACAGAGGAACTCTATAAGGCCGATCTAAATGTTCCTGATAACCACAATGGTGCCATCACTGAGCTCGAACCTGACATCCTGGAATGTGAAGTCAAGTGGGCTTTAGAAAGCATCACTAACAACAAAGCTAGTGGAGGTGACAGCATTCCAGCTGAGTTTCTCAAAATCTTAAAAGATGATGCTGTCAAAGTGCTGCACTCCATATGCCAGCAAATTTGGAAAACCTAGCAGTGGCCACAAGACTGGAAGAGATCAGTTACATTCCAATCCCAAAGAAGGGCAATGCCAAAGATTGTTCAAACTACCACACCATTGCACTCATTTCACATGCTAGCAAGGTCATGCTCAAAATCCTACAAGCTAGGCTTCAGCAATATGTGAATCGAGAACTACCAGATGTACAAGCTGGTTCCGAAGAGGCAGAGGAACGTATTGCCAACGTTCGCTGGATCATGGCGAAAACAAGAGAATTCCAGAAAAACATCTACGTCTGCTTCATTGACTGTGCTAAAGCCTTTGATTGTGTGGATCACAACAAACTGTGGCAAGTTCTTGAAGAGATGGGAGTACCAGACCACCTTATCTGTCGTCTGAGAAACCAGTATGCGGGTCAGGAAGCAACAGTTAGAACTGGACATGGAACAACTGATTGGTTTACAATTGGGAAAGGAGTACGACAAGGCTGTATACTGTCACCCTGCTTATTTAACTTATATGCCGAGTACATCATGAGAAAGGCAGGGCTGGATGATTCACAAGCTGGAATCAAGATTGCTGGGAGAAATATCAACAACCTCAGATATACAGATGATACCACACTAATGGCAGAAAGTGAGGAAGACCTAAAGAACCTTCTGATGAGGGTGAAAGAGGAAAGTGCAAAAATTGGCTTGAAGCTCAACATAAAAAAAAACTAAGATCATGGCAACCACTCCCATCACTTCCTGGCAAATAGAAGGGGAAGAAATGAAAGCAGTGACAGCCTTTATTTTCCTGGGCTCCAAGATCACCGCAGATGGTGACTGTAGCCATGACATTAAAAGACGTTTACTTCTTGGGAGGAAAGCTATAGCAAACCTAGACAACTTAATAAAAAGCCAAGACATCACCCTGCCAACAAAGGTTTGCATAGTTAAAGCTATGGTTTTCCCAGTAGCATGTATGGCTGTGAGAGCTGGACCATACGAAAGGCAGAGCGCCGAAGAATAGATGCTTTTGAATTATGGTGTTGGAGAAGACTCTTGAGAGTCTCCTGGACTGCAAGGAGATCCAATCGATCAATCCTACAGGAAGTCAAGCCTGATTGCTCCCTGGAAGGACAAATCCTGAAGCTGAAATACTTTGGCCACCTGATGAGAAGAGAGGACTCTTTAGAAAAGACCCTCATGCTGGGAAAAATTGAAGGCAAAAGGAGGAAGGAGCGGCAGAGGATGAGATGGTTAGATAGTGTCACCGAAGCAATGAACATGAAATTGGGTGAACTCCGGAAGCTAGTGGAGGACAGGGAGGCCTGGCGTGTGTGCCTGGCATGGGGTCGCGAAGAGTCGGACACGACCTAGCGACTGAACAACAACGTTGTCTATGGATAGACCCATTTTATGTACAAACTGATAGGCAGTAGATATGAACTGATGGTTGAGCTGCTAGTACTGCCTAAAAAGCTAAGCACAAGAATCTGTGGTTGTGTTTCTCAATTGGAGACAGAATGCTAGGCTGCACTAAGGGGCCCATTGTGGCAGGACGGAGTCAGGTGGAGGGAGGGTGTAGCGCGGGTGGCACACACAATGGGCAGTGGCAGTGGCGATATGCCGCTCCGCGGAACAACCTGCGTGCTTTTTGGTCCTCCCGTCCTCCCTTGCGCTCATAACGCTCCCTAATGGAGTGATTTCAGGTGCAGGGAGGCATGGCTGGGTGCCGCATGGGAGTGGGGTGCCGTGCTGGGGGTGCAGTGACATCGCCCCACCCCAAGGCATGCTTGGAACCAGGTACAGTTCTGGATGGAGTAGCCGATGAGTTGATTAGTCACACAGTGAGAGAAGTGTGGGAGTGTATGAGAAGGCCAGCCAGCAAAAAACAGAGAACAACCTTGGGAACCTGTCCATGTTAGGATTGCTGGCTGAAACAAGATGGCATGCAGTCCGAGGAGATAACCACACTGTGAAGGCAACATCTGGGACTGAGGATTCGGCTAAAATCTTTGTAAAAACCCAATTGAAAAATGATGTTTTAGACTAGGCTGCCCATGTAAACCACCTTGAATGTTGTCTAAAAAACATAGAAGTAAGGGGTGTGTGTGTGTGTGTGTGTGTGTGTGTGTGTGTGTGTGTGTGTGTGAGAGAGAGAGAGAGAGAGTGTATAAAAGAACGTGTGTGTGTGCGTGTGTGCATGTGTGCGTGTGTGTGTGTATGTGTGTACATATATTCTGCATAGGCTCTGCAACACCTGGACCGACGCGCACCAAACTCGGCAAGCGCATGCCTTGCGGCCTGGCAACAAACGCTGCAGGGGTCACGCCCCCCAGCGCCCCCAGAGGTGGGGGTACGCAGGGGGCCCCACGTGAAAGCAGTAGAAAATTGCCGAAATCGGTGTTTAATCTGTAATTTCCGGGGTCACCGGGATGAGTGGCGACACTCCCAATGCTGTTGGAGTCCGGGTTTGGGCCCTCCTTGGCGTGGGGGGGGCGAGAAGGGGTGCAAAACAAAATGTCCGCCATGCCCTGCTGGAACACCTGGAACGACGCACACCAAACTCGGCATGCACATGCCTTGCGGCCTGGCAACAATCACTGCAGGGGTCAGGCCCCGTAGCACCCCCGTAGTACACAGGGGGTCCAGCATAAAACTGGTCGAAAAAGGCCACAATTGGCATCGAATCTGTAGTTTCTGGGGTTGCCGGGACAAGCAGTGACGCTCTCGACGCTGTTGGAGTCTGGGTTTGCCCCCCCCCTCGGCATGGGGGGCGAGAAGGGGTGCGAAACAAAATATCCGCCATGCCCTGCTGGAACGCCTGGAGCAACGCGCACCAAACTTGGCACGCATATGCCTTGTGGCCTGGCGACAAACACTGCAGGGGTCAGGCCCCCCCTAGAGCCCCCGGGGGTGGGGGTGCGCAGGGGGCCCTGCGTGAAAACGGCCAAAAATGGCCGATATCGGCATCAAATCCGTAGTTTTTGGAGTCGCTGAGACGAGCAGCAATGCTCCCGATGCCATTGGAGTCCGGGTTCAGCCCCCCTTGGCATGGGGGGTGACAACGTGTGCAAAACAAAATGTCCGAAATGACTGACATTACTGTCAAATCCACACTTTTTGGGGTCGCTAAGCTGATTGGTGATAGTCCTGATGACATTTGTTACCCGGGCAACGCCAGGTACCAAAAAGCAAGTACCAGTATAAATAAATAGACACTCAACTGATACTATTAGCATATATGATATGACTTGTTCTTATACAATAGAAACAGAACTGAAATGGGGCCCTGGTCATCCATCCAAATCAATGAGAGCAGAATCTTACCCAAAGCTATCATTGCCAAAGGACTAGGTGCCTCCGCGGGTGGAAACAATTGGATGTCCAATGGGAGGAGATTCCAAGAGAGTCTGCCGCAAATTGTCTTCCCTCACATATTAAAATCTACCTCAGATCAGATTCCCATGCCCTCAGCTTTCCCAGGCCTCCTCACAGCTGCAGGAGCATGGAAAAGCTCAGCTTACTGTGTGAAAAGAAACTGCATTATGTGCACATGGGATGGGGCAGGAAAAAATAGGATTAGACATAGTGAAATCACAGTGAACCCTGAATGAAGATGCTACAGGAATGGAGAAACGACCACTGAAGTAGTCTCCGAAGTAGACGGGGCAGGGGAGGGTCTGCAAGTTGATGTTAGATTAGAACCATTCCTATGCAGAGTTTCTTAAACATAGCTATTTTATTTACTGTAATTGCCAATGCAATCCTATGCGGGTCTACTTAGAAGTACGTTCCATTGAATTCAAAAGGACTTACTCCCAGGTAAGTGTGTACAGAATTGTAGCCTGTGTGAAAAAAGGCATAACATTTAGGGTGCAATCCTACCCAGCGCTGGAATGGCATGGTCGGCCAGCCAGCACCATATCCAACGTTGGGTGGGGGGAGGCTGGAGCCTGCTGTGGCAAGGGAGCATGCACTCCCTTACCGTAGAGGAGGCTCCAGCCTCCCCTATGCGCACCTCGGGTCTGCGCCCGCTAAAGAGCGGGCGCAGATCTGAGGAGACCACGCGGACCAAATCGGGGCCACACGGCCTCTTGAACGGGCCTAGGATTCAGCCTTATGGCCGAATCCGTGGTCCGCCCTTGTCCCGCCCACATGCCGCCCTCCTCCCGCCAATCCCCGAGGCGCACTGTCATGGCACTTTGCCCAATGCAAGGGAGGCACTGCACGGGTGTTACAAGGCCGGCGCTGCCAGCAGCACTGGTCCTGTGGCCTTAGCGCCGACGCAGGGCTGCTGATCGGCGCACCCATGTCAGTGCTAAGCGCACAGCGTTGGCGCAACCCTGTTGCGTCGACGCTGCTTGGACAGTAGGATTGCACTATTTATATTGGTTATAGCTGCTGTTCCATGCAGGGGTAATATTTATGATACATTGAATATTGTTGATTTCACTTTCAGTAAAGCAATTGAATGAATTTCTGTATTGGAGGCAAGCGTGTACACAAACACACGTGGGCATGCAGGCACAAACGCACACAGCCCATCTCAGCAAGGCAGCAACTTCTTTTTCACTTATCATCTAGTCAGCGCTTTTGTAGTGCAGACATGTGACTCCAGCAGCTGGAGCATCTCTCAGCAGCACAGCCTCCGATCCTGCAAAGTCCCCTGTATCTATCTCAAAAGACAAATGAATGCTAAAAAAATCTCTTCCATCTCCCTCCCCCAAGCTCTTGTGAACAGAGAAGCCACTGATAGAGATCTCTGCTAGCCCATTAATAATGCGTTGCTGTGTTTGCATTTGGAACATTTTCAAATTGTTCCTTGTATATTAATCATGTATGTTTTATATTATAAATCCTGCATGCAGCCACAATCTAGGACACCCATATTCCCAAATGGAAATCTTAATGACTTAGCAATGCTAACAAAGCACAGACTCTATAGGGAGGCTTCCATCTGAGTCCATCCCGCAGTGAGGTCTTCTGGAGGTAATAAAACACGGAGGAGATGCTATCTGGTGGGTCTGGAGTGTTTTGTTCCCTTGAAAGTCAAGCAGGCAGCTGATCTAAAGTTTCCAGCTAGGTCATACAAAAGTCAGGAGCAGCTGCATCCAGCCGGGTTCAGAGTTTGAATATTTATGGTGTCAATCTGAAATCCAGATAACTACAAATAACCTAAAGCCATTAACTCCCCCAGCCACAAGAGAAAGCTTGCTGGCTGCTAATGCAGAGGCTGCTGGAGTTATAGAGGGGCTAAAAAGCTTCTTCAGAGGTCACTCTGTGCTCCAGAAGGGGCAGTCGGTTCCCGCCACAGCAGACTTCCTTCCAGGAAAGCAGTTACGGGTGTCACGTGATCAATGGCAACATTTGGGAGTACCAAGATTCAGGTCAAATCAAGACCACCAAGTATGGTCAGATAAATCAGTCATCAACCGGCTGCACTGCAGGAGCAATAATTCTGCCCACTTAGGCAAATGACCCGGGCTCAAAAGCAGGCGTCTCATTTCACCAGAGAGAAGGCTGCCACCTAAAGGTTAACTAACTGTTTGTACAGAGGCCATGCTGAATGCACTGCAAGACTCTTTCAGGGCCGAGCGGGCCAGAAACAGCAACATAATGATTTGAAAAATAAATAACTTCCTACAATAAACTCAGGCCTCAATGAATGATTGATTGACCCACCCACTGACAGAAGTATCAGGGTAACCTCCATGACTCAAATGCCTGAAATTTGGTGTACATGTAGACCAAAGCTCCCCCGGCACTAGAAAAGGTAAAAAAAAGAAAAAGAAAGCGACATTTATCCACCGCTCTCTCTCTTGAAACAAAGTGACCCAAAATGTATCCCCAAATGGCTCACAGCCCAATCCTACCAAGTACTGGTGCAGTGGGGCCTCTGCTGTATCCACTGCTTTTCAGGAGCAGGCTAGAGGTCTCCTCGGGGCAAGGGGATATTTTCCCACTTACCCCAGCCTGCCTTATGGGGCCACTCAGTTCTCCGCCAGATACTTGGCTGGCAGGAGTCTGAGCAGCTCCATGTAAGACTGCCAAGGCCTGAGAGGGAGGATAGGATATGGAGGAGAAGGCCTCTGCCACTTCCAGCCATGCCTGGGCCTGATTCGCCCCATTCATTCACCCTTCACCCTGCCCTGAAACACCCCTCTCCACCTCTGAACCACTCTCCCGCTGCACCTCGCGATTTTACCTTTGCCATCTAGCAGAAGGCTTGAATGCAGCATCAGTAGGTTGGCACAGGCCTCCCTTCCAATGTTGCTTACTCTCCGAGTATTGCAAGGTTTGTGACACTCTCCAGTGCTGCAGTAGCAGCTGCGCCAGCCCTGGCCGCTTTAAGATTGTGCTCTTCCAGCCAATCAGAAGGCTACACATAGCCCAAGGCACACCAAGTGCCAAATAAAAAGAGAAACCTTTGTCAGCTTCTGTCTAGAAATAGGACGGCCAGGTCAAGGACTCCAAAATGGTCCAAGAACTGTCAGCATCTAGAATGCTGAACATTTGTACCCATTCATCCTTTACAAGCATTTCATACTTAAGCAGGCCAGCCTGTCCATGAGACCATTAAAATTTTTTAATGGGGAAGGAAGTTTCCATTTCAATTGAAGTTTTTTTTTTTTCCTATTAAAAACTTTCACACACAGGCTGCAGTTGGGATTGGAACATCATAGGGGCCAGGGACTGAAGCCCCTCTACTCCTGCTGCAGTTTCAGAATAGTTTTGTTCCCACATCAGACCATTTCTTTAAAAAAAAAACTAGCCCAGAAGAAGAGTGTTTTAGGGTTAGGTCACTTTGACCCTAAAACAGCCTGAAAAGAGAGGTAATCTGGAAGGCTGTCCAGATACTACGCCTTAATGAAAATTAAAGCTGCAATTTATTACACATTTAGTACACATATAGCCCAAGACACGCTAGTTATTAGAAACATCTGAAAGGGAGACATCTATATATTTCTCATTAGCAAATGGGATATATAGGTCTGTTCAGATGCGTTTCCCATGTGTACTTCAACTGAACACATGAGGAGGAAACACACCATTTATTTTCAATTTGAAAAGGCCATTTGAGGAATCTCTTAATATATGTGTGAGATATCAGATATTTTTTTATCCACACATCTGGCAGGATGTGTTTGAAAACAAACAAAAAAAATCCTTCTAAACAAGCAGTAAAGGTGGAGAGAACAGGGAACCTAAGTGTTGGTAAATTATAACACTGTATACAACCTAACACGTAAAAATAAAAAAAAATCATTATAATAGCCTACCTGGAGAAGCCTAGCAAATGTGTGAACACAGAGCAAGCAAGACAGGAAATGGGGTTCGAAGGAGATGATTGTGAGCAGAATGGAGGGAACCAGAAGGGGTGACAAAGGAGAAATATAGTTCGAGTCCTACGACCATCGCCCACTAGCACTGGCGGGGCTTGTGCAGCAGCACAGACACTCGGGGCTTGGGCAGGGAAGGCAGTCAGAGCAGGGAAGAGCTGCACAGGCTGGCGGAGGCCTGAGGGTGGGTGGGGAGCAGGGCGGATCAGGCCCGGGGAGGGGTGAGATTGGCAGGGCCGGGTCCTGCCAGAGCCAATCCCTAGGGGTGCTTGACAATGGTGATAGGTTTTCACAGATTTTATCTGAAAAGCAGAAAGCAGCACTGTGTGTTTTTATTCTTATTCCAAGTGCTCATTTTTATTACGTTTAAATGCTTTAGGGCTCAATCCAATGCAGTGCTGGAATGGTGAGGCCGGCCGGCCAGCGCCATATCCGACGCTGTGTTGGGGAGGCTGGAGCCCTGACCGTAGGGGAGACTCCAGCCTCCCCAATGCACTCTCAGTTCTGCGCCTGTTAAACAATGCGGCCCGAATTGGGGCCGCGCGGCCTCCTGGATGGGCCTAGGATTCGGCCTTATCCATAGCCCACCCACGTCCCACCATCCCCCTCCCAGGACCTCCCCCCCCCAGCAATCCCAGTCCCGTCCCAACATGGAGTCTCCCTCGTGCCGGCCGGCTTCAGCTGATGCAAGGGAGGCTCAGCGTGGGTGCAACAGGACCAGTGCTGCCTGCAGTGCTGGTCCTGTTGCCACAGTGCCAACGCGGAGGTACCGCTCAGCAACCCTGCATTGGCACTACGGACGTTGCGTCAGCTCTATCGTGTCGCATCGACGCGACGGGACTGCTTGGATTGCGTTGCCCAAAGTGTACTGGGTAGATGATATAGGTGATATAGTGTCAGCAGATGCAGCCACACAGTAGTATCTAATTGGGAAAGTAATTGATTTTAGTTTCTGAAAAACATCTTAAACATCAAAATGCGGTGTTCTGTGTTTTTATTCAGCCATTTTAACCCTCAAAGGGTTTAACCCTCAAAAGGCAGTGTTTTGTGTATTTTTTTTTTTGTATTTTAACAAAAAATAAACACCCCTACTTATCCCTTCTCCCAGGCCTGATTTCCCCACATGAGACTGCTAGGACCTCCATCAGTGGTTTTGTGAGGGTGAGCTCAAATAGCCCCAGTGCTGCTGCTGAGGGGACAAATGCCCCAGCATTACCTTGGGGAGACCTCCAGCAGCCTCTTCCCCCACACGGAATGCAGCAGAGGCGGCTGTGGCACGGCTGCTTTACAGCACGAGGAAGTGAGGGTTGTGCTGCTACTAAGGTCCAGGGTCAGGTGCTGGAGGTTTGTACTTTAATTGAAACATACTACAGTAGTTGACATGTTACGTATTTATTTATGCGACATAAACAAAATTGTGAACAACTTTTTATTGTGGTTGAAAAACAATGCAGGCATGCCCCAGTACACATTTCGAAACCTACTATGGATACCTGAAACGGTGGATAGTGGAGAAGCCTTTTTAAAGATAGGGGAACATTCTTTAGGTTTTGCTGCAACAAGGTAAAGAAAGAGATGTGTTTAATGTTCCCCTTTCTTTTTAATAGCAGTCCCAGGATCCATAGCATCCATGGATACCTGAAACCATGGATACTGGAGCACACCTGTATAGAAATATTTATTCCTATAAATATATATCTATATATATAAAGAAGAGCGTAGGTTTATGTGTATGTGTGTATGTGTGTATGTATGTTCTGAATAGGCTCCTCAACGCCTTGAGCGATCGGCATGAAACTCGGCACACATACACCTTGCGGCCTGGCGACAAACACTGCGGGGGTCGGGCCCCCCTAGCGCCCCCGGGGGTGGGGGTACGCGGGGGTCCCCATGTGAAAACGGTCAAAAACGGCCAAAATCGGCATCAAATCCACAGTTCCCGGGGTCGCTGAGATGAGCAGTGCCACTCCCGATGCTGTTGGAGTCTGGGTTTGGCCCCCCCTCAACGTGGGGGCCCAGAAGGGGTGCAAAACACAACGTCCGCCATGCCCTGCTGGAACGCCTGGACTGATTGGCGCCAGACTTGGCATACGGAAGCCTAGCGACCTGGCCACAAACACTGCAGGGGTCGGGGCCCCCTAGTGCCCCCAGGGGTGGGGGTACGCGGGAGTCCCCACGTGAAAACGGTCGAAAATGGCCAAAATCGGTGTCAAATCCATAGTTTCCGGGGTCACCGGGATGAGCGGCGATGCTCCCGATGCCGTTGGAGTCTGGGTTTGCCCCCCCTTTGGCGTGGGGTGCAAGAAGGGGTGTGAAACAAAACGTCCACCATGCCCTGCTGGAACGCCTGGACCGATCGACACAAAACGTGGCACGCATACACCTTGCGGCCTGACGACAAACACTGCAGGGGTCAGACCCCCTAGCGCCCCCGGGGTTGGGGGTACACGGGGGTCCCCACGTGAAAATGGTCGAAAACGGCCGAAATCGGCATTGAATCCACAGTTTCCAGGGTTGCCGGGACGAGCGGCGATGCTCCCGACACTGTCGGAGTCTGGTTCACCCCCCCCCCAGCATGGGATGCGAGAAGGGGTGCAAGACACAACGTCCGCCATGCCCTGCTGGAACGCCTGGAGCGACGCGCACCAAACTCGGCATGCGCGTGCCTGGCGGCCTGGCGACAGACACTCTGGGGGTCAGGCCACCCTAGCGCCCCCGGGGGTGGGGTGCATAGGGGGCCTGAAGTGAAGACGGCCGAAAACAGGTGAAATTGGCATCAAGTCCATAGTTTCAGGGGTCGCCGAGGCGACCAGTGACGCTCCCGACGCGGTTGGAGTCCGGGTTCGGCCCCCGTTGGCGTGGGGGGGGTGAGAAGGGATGCAAAACTCATAAACTGTGGAAGATCATTTTGTTACCCGGGCAACGCCGGGTAACAAAAAGCTAGTAAATAAATAAATATAAATATTTATTCCTGTAAACTAAACCAGAGTTCTTTAACCTGGAGGTCGCAAAGTCTCAGTTGTGGGGTTGAAGCAACACAGGAATGAAAGGGATTGAAGACCCCTGGAATAGAGCACCACCAGGTAAAGGAGGGCTCCTCGTGTACCCCTCCAGGTGCCTGGAGATGGTGTCCCAGTCCTGGTCAGGTTCTTAGCAATTGTGCTAAAATGGCTTTCACTAGTGCCAGGCTTCACGGTAACTTATTCTGTTCTTTCTAATAAGAGTATTTAGTTACAGTGAACAGTGCCGGGAGGGCATAACAGGGGTGGGGAGTGGGTGGAGATGGGGGCAGAGTGTGGGTGGAACCAATGATGGGTCCCCCGTCTCATACTTTATTTCTTTATTTATTGGATCATGGCACAAAAAAGTTTGACAACAGAACTTAATAATTCACCCCCTGTTGAATGTACACTCTGTGATAACCCTGCTTTTTGGTTACGTAATGTACAAAATGGGCCTTAGAATAGCTTAGGTGGGGGCTGCATATACATCAGTACAGTTGCATTTTACAACTTGCATTTTACATTTTACAAGTTATAATTTGCTTTTATATTAGTTTGAGGAACAGTTCTGTTAAGTACTATACTGGTTATCCTTTGGTCACCACTTCTGTGCCTCCAAAATGCAATGTCTCTCTCCCTCTCCAAAACACAGTGCCTCTCTTTGTCCCAAAAGCTAGCATCCCTCCCCCTCTCAAAAACCAGTGCTATCATGCCTGCACGAAAACAGCAGAGCAGACAAACTGTGCTTATGTTAAGGCCATAAGCTGTATGGCTGTATAATACCGTTGTCCTAAAGCTGGAACATCTATAAGTTGGATGTCCTTAAGTCCGAGATTACCTGTATATGATATGTGAATCTAACTAGATGCCAGTGCTAGATCCATTTAATAGAGCTGAAAGTGAAGTCAGAACTTACAAAATCACACAACACTAGGAGTTGCCCTAGTTAAGTATGCCTCTTGAACCAAATATCATCAATGTTCATGTCAAAGACCTTCAAGGAATCCATGTGCACACCTTGGTTTAGAGGGATCACTAGGCACATTCATATTATGTAATGGCATCAAGAATTTAGCAGCTTTAAAGTATCATTGGGAAAGGGAGATAATGGTCATTCAGCTTCATCCAAAATATCTGTGACATGTTCCAGTATAGATCAGTCCCACATATCTTGAACTTACCAAGAAGCATGGAGCCTACAGGTTATGAATTATAGCCAGCAACAGCGCCAGCCTCCGAGGTCACCATAACACAGCACCTGGAGGACTCCACCAGCATCAGTCTCCTGATGCCACTCCTGCTGAAGCCCAGAAAAGCCTGCAGACAGGAAGCAGTGTGCAGAAGCAACAGTATATGTATTGCAGTTTATGTAGTGGAGGGAGGTGGTGGAATGCCTGGAGGATTTCTGCATGGGGTCTCCTACATGCGTGCATGTGTGCATGTGCATGCATGCATGCATGCATGCATGCATCTGTGTGTGTGTGCGTGCGTGTGTGTGTGTGTGTGTGTGTGTGTGTGTGTGTCTGAGAGAGAGAGAGAGAGAGAGACAGACAGACAGACAGACAGACAGACAGACAGACAGAGAGAGAGAGAGAGAATGGGGAATACTTGAGCCTAACTACATTGTCCCTGTGCCCAGCTATGCCAGGTCTCCTCCATTTCTTGGTGAGTTGGCAGCAGTAGCACAGCTACAGTGGGCAGTGGTATAAGTACTGCAGCAATGCTTTCACAGATTTTGAAACCTCTGCACATTGTCGTAGCTGCCCACAATGGCTCTGACGATAAATGGGAGAGGCAACATACGTGGTGCATTATGCCACTTGCAATACTTGCACTGCCCCCTGTAGCTACACTACCGGTTGGCAGGATGGAAGAGGAGCCTGTTGAAATATCTGTGAAATACCAGTGGATGGAGCCATCTTGCTGGCTTCAGTCTCTCCTCAGCATCTTCTCAGCCTTCCCAACTGCCGGTCTACCTCAAATGGGTTTTGTTCTCTAGGTGATAAAGAGGAAGGGAAGACCAGAAAGAAAAAGCACGGGGCGGGGGGAGAGAATAAGGCGTTGGCAAACATCACTTCTGACAATGCAGATCAGCGGCAGTTGTAAAAATCTCATTGAAAAATTGATTTAAGTTCAGCCTGCATATTTGAGGTACACCACCTTGAGTCTGTTGAGAAAGGCGGTATATAAATACTGTAAAAAAATAAATATTACACATATCTCCACAGCCACAGGGGCCAGAAACATGCATTTTGTTTTTAAGAATGAACGCTAAGCTTCTCAGGAGCCCAAATTCTGTTTCAAATACCAGATTACATCAGAATTGTCAGAAACACACGCTGTGGTGCGTCGAGCTATTCCTCTGTGTGCCGAAGAGTGCCTGCCATGCGGTTGCTGGTTTACATTAATCATTGATCAGTGTCTGCCATCTTAGAAATCCCTCAAGCTAGCAGGGAGAGATGGTCACTTCACCTTCAGTCCTGCATTGCTGCCGTCATTTACAGAGCAGGTACTGACAAACCCATGAACCGTGTGTCATGTCATCCATCATACGAAACGAAGCCAACAAGGCGTGAAGAGACAGGAGCAGGAGGCAACGCTGTCTGTCAGTTACTTTGCTATATGGGAAATGCCTACAGCTGGGACACAGCCTGCACTCCAGTAGGTGGGAGCTTCTGGGTGCAACACCCTAAACCACAACCGCCATTCATTTGACTGGAATTACCCAGGAGAGGCCCACATTCCAGGACAACAACGTCACGGACAAAGGGGCCGGAAGCGTTCTTCATTTCGGAGGGGAGAGCAACACATTTTTGCTGGTGCAACTGCCTTGCAGACTCTGAGTGGATAAGCACAGCAAGGTCAGGTGCTGTGAGCTGTGCATTCTCAAGTCAGAGCAACTGACCCAAGGTTTGTAATGAACCAGGCGCACACTCCACAGCAAGGCTGATGAAGCACTGAAAGGCAGTTTGGAAACAGCTGACCGTCCCTCCATGCCCGTAAAAGAACATTGATTTTCACATTTGAGTAATTTTATATACAAACTCTATAAATAGAGATTATATTACGCAGCTACAAGCACTTTCCAGTTCCCAACTTTAAAGAGAATTAGCACAAACCAGATCCACAATCTGGCAGCACCTAGAATGCTTTCTCAGGGGGGAGAGCCCACATCAACTATTTTTGCTGGCAGTGCTCCTTTAAAGTCCTTTTAGTGTAGGGCTGTATTTGAAGAGGCGGGAGATGATGGGCTGTCTCACAGATGTGGTCACCCTGTGAGTGCCTAGGGCTGCAACCCCTTTGAGGGCTCACACTGAGCTACTATTTTAGGTAAACCTCCCTGTGGTTGGTATACTGACGGCCCTTGGTTCTTCTAGTGGCAATGACTGGAAAAGAAGTGGCACCGTCCTTGCAGGAGTCAGAGTGGTTGCATGCAGAGCACTGGAACAGAGATGAAGTTTCACAGTCCAGTTAAGAGCCAGAAGTGATTGTGTATGAACCAGCCCAAAGGAGAGGGAGTGGGGGGGGGGGAACCAAACCACTGTTCCCTTTCCTATTCTACAGAGCGTCTCTTTCTCTTCCCCCCCCTACATTCAGCCATAGCAGCAGTCAGGTGACCCCATTATGGGATATTTGTCATCTCCCCTCCACCCACCAACCACAGACCTACAGCCCAATCCAATACTCACCAACCGCTGGCACCACTGCTCTCTGCTGACACTGACTGCCATGAAGCAGTTGGCACCAATTGTGAAAGGCGTTCTGGCAGCAGGCCAAGCTGCGTGCGGCTGGAGTGACAGCAAGAAGGCCAGAGTCTTCCTGTGTGAAAACGATGGCTGAGGTAAGTTGTTGGGGGTGGGGGTGGGGGTGGAATGAGGCAGCAGAGGGGCGGGGGATGGACAAATTGGGTCCAGGAAAGGGGCAGTTTCAGTGGCAGCGGCACTGAATCCTAACCCCCTTCCAAACCTGATCCCATAGCACGAATTCACATGGACCTACGCCTGATACTTAGCTAGTGCAGGACCAAATGGACCCCTCCCCTTGCTGCAGAAACTTACCCTCAGGTAAGGGGACAATTGTTCCCTTACCCAGAGGAGACCTTCTGGACTGCCCTACCACAGAATGCAACAATTGCCATGTTGGCACAGCTTCATTGTTGTGGGGAAACAATAGGATGGGGCTCCTAGCCATATACCCCAGGGCCACTCAGCCATAGAGGCCTAGCCATATACAAAAGGCGCAGGTTCAACCCTTGCACCTGTCACCCCACTAGAATTGACTGGGAGGGGCAAACAGGCACACCTGAATGAAAGGGTAGCCAATCAGAGGGAGTGTTGCTTGGATCAAGTATTCCATTTAGCTGGTTGCTTGGCTCCCATATAAATCACATTGCATTTTTAGCTGGTCGGCACATCTAACTACACTTTAGTTGTGCTCATTTGCTGGTTATTGCCCCAACAGACATCATTATCCCAACCCCACAATGCACTGACTGCATGATTAATTCCACGAACAGTGACCAAGACCTGTTGAGTGTGGCGAGCACGATCCCTTAGTACTCTGGAACTGGAGAGATGAGGGGATGGTGAGGTTGCATAACATGTGCCCTGGAGAGGAAGACATTCCTGGGCTTCCTCCCCATTTTGGGCCTCAACCTGAAGCCAGTGGAGGGCAGTGGGGATTAGAATACAGAAGATAGAAATCCTATCTGGTAGCCTCCATTAGCACACTACAACAGTAGCCACAAGAATAACGACATTTTTTCTATATTATCACAGATGGAGTTTTGAAAGCAAGATAGATGCCAGTCTTCTCACCAAGCAGGATTCCAGTATCTTTACAAGCTGCACAACAGAAAGCTTAGGAGCAGGTATGATTTTCCCCAAGGCACCAGCCCTAAGCTGGGTATGACGTCACTAATCCATAACTGACAATCAAGAGGAGCATAAAAGTAGAGACCACCACTAGAAACAAGGTGATTAGCAGCCCCAGAAGAAGAGCTGAAATCACACTGGCCACTGCTGCTGGTCCAGTTGCACTGTGGGTGGAGGGAACATCCCCACCTGTGGACGTCTTGGACCTCACCCACTAGGCTCCACCCAGCGTACCGGGTGAATGATGCCGCTGGCTCCACCCCAATAAAAAACAGTCACTGCACTGTACCAGATCAAGAAGGCTCTTTCCCCATCAGAACCTTTTTATTTGTTTTTCTCTGTAAACTGCTCCGCGAACACTTTTGTTGATGAGCAATATATAGATATTTTTTATAACATTTGTTTGTACAAAAATGCTCGTTTTTCCACCTGCAGAAAACTTCTGCCATGGGATTTCCTCACCTGCAGCCTCAGGTTGTCCCATCCAGAAACAGCCTTATAACTTTTTCTGCTCTTTGTGCAAACTATAATCTATTTATTTAAAAAGCAAAGGATGTTCTTTTATAAAACTGGCCAAAAGGGCAGACATTGGAACACCTTTTGGCACTCTGGAATCATGTGTGAGGCTTCTCTTTGAGAGACATCTTGTCTGAAGATGCGACGGTCTTCTGCAGTTAATACTGTACATTATAGCACATCGCTTGCCTTGCTGTCTGATTGTTAAATTAAGTTGAAGATGTGCTCAGCCAAGGAAAATGTACTTCTGTATTTTAATAACTGTTTGCAGTTTCAATATCTGTGCATATTTTGACAGATCTGAGGGGCAAAGTTAAAGGGTGAGTGGGTGGCATAAACCAAATGGGGCGTTGATGAACAATGTTATGGCAATGAGGAATTGAGTGGATAACCGAACCTCCTAACAGGAACAAATGTTGGCAATGAGCAGAGCTTTTCTGTTAGTCCTTACATTGGTAGCCTCTGAGATACGGCTTCCTTTGTTCAAACTAATGGTGTACTTGCATATTATTTTGCATGATGTAGCTGCAACATGGCATGGAATATCTTGTGCTGATGTACCTGGGCAGGTATCTTCATTGTGCTTTCCATGTGAAGCAAGTCCATATTTTTATGCTACTGTAATCTCAGTATGGAACTTCTATACTCCATACATTTTTCAGGATTGGGAAATCTGTTACTGGGTTACAGATCTTATGCCTGCTTCCATAATGCTACTTTGATGCCTTCATTAGTATGGCTGAGTCAGAGGGTCCTTAAGCCAATGTGGGTCAGACAAAGACTGCCTCAGAAGAGCTGCATTCCCCACACCTTCCAGCGTAATCCAAGGGAGAGCAATCTGTGGTCTGGTATTTTACCCTGATTTAGGATTCTATTCTCTTTATATAGCAAAAGAGAAAATGTATAGCGATGCACTTTATATAGTGGAAGTGAAAACATTTTATAGTGATATACTGAATCGTGAAAGTGAAAACCTGTCACTAATTGCAAATGACCAATCAGATGATCTAGGATTATATAAAACATTTCTTCCACAGGCATGCTATGTGAGGCACACACACACACACACACACACACACACACACACAGAGAGAGAGAGAGAGAGAGAGAGAGAGAGAGAGAGAGAGAGAGAGAGCAATTGAGACCACTTGCAATTAGTGAAGTATTCACTTTCAAAGTCTGGGAGCTCTGCCTCATACATGTGAGCTGGATTTTTGGACTGACACCAACTTTTGATTTGTCTACTTGAAAATGCTATCAGCACCTGGACCAAGTACGCCCGTCTTTCTCATAAACAAGCTAATGTTTTCAGCAAAAACAAACAAATAAATAAAATCCACATTTGTCAGAAACTGGCTGCTCAGCATGATTTTCCACACGTCAACATAAAATAGTCCTCACAGCTGTGGAATAATTCAAGTGTAGCTGCAGAGTCCTGGTGGACTTTTGAATGAAAAGTGAGGCCGTTCTTTCTTCATTGATAAACATTTGTCTATTATAATAAAAGTAACCAACATTTTTCTTAGCTTGTCTCACTCCAGCATGGCTCACGAAGCTCTGAGCTGACGCAACCATAGATCCACAGCTGATGTCTCTATTAGTTCTTTATTGAACTCGCTTATTTATTTCAGTCAGTCGAGATCTGTTCAATAAACAACTTGCCTGGCATGAAACTGGTGTGTTTCTTCTCGCATGGAAAGCCAACTTGCTCTACAGAGCTCAATTCTGGAAGGAGATGGAAAGTAAAATTTCAAAAGTGACAGAATGGATCTGCAGTGATTTGAAAACAGAAATCTTATGTATCCTTAAAGGTAAAGGTTTCCACACAACCAAATGCTCGAGTTGTGACCCACTGTAGGGGGCGGTGCTCATCTCCGTTTCTAAGCTGAAAAGCCGGCATTTGTCCTGAGGACAAGCTTCCGTGGTCATGTGGCTGGCAGGACTATACGCCGTAGTGCATGGAACACCATTACCTTCCCACCAAAGTGGTACCTATTGATCTACTTGCATTTTTATGTGCTTTCAGATTGCTAGGTTGGCAGGAGCTGGGACAAGCAAGGGGAGCTCACTCCGTCGCATGGTCTCAAACTCCCAACCTTCCGGTCAAGAAGGTTCAGCTCACGTCCCTATGTATCCTTATTTGGATACAAAAACAGAGAGCAGGCACTTGGAGCCCTCTTGCAAATACTGTTCATGTTTCCATCAGCACAAGGAACGAAATGCCCATAAAGTGGTAGCATCAATTCTGGCACCTGCTTTTAGATTGTGAATATCTTTGGGAGAGGGGCCCCATTTTCCCCTTTATTATTTTGCTATGTGAATCATGTTGTGAGCTTCTTTCCCAAAGAATAAAAACATCATTAATAGCAACAATAGCAATAAACTTAGTAAAAAAAAGAGGCCACCGGAAAAATAAGTGAGGTCATCTTATCATCTCAATCCATTTTTCTTACTGGTCACATACCATTTCTATGGCAGGCATCATGCATGGTGTATACCCACCTAGTTCCTTTGCCTAGGCCTTCTCTGCAGGCAGGAACTTGTATGTACTTCCCCAAATGGCCCCTTGCCCAATGACATTTACTCTGCAAATTGTCCTCTGGGCGAGGGTATAAGAGCATAATGAAAGAGCGCGTGCACGCACACATGCACGCATGCACGCACACACACACACACACACACACACACACAAGAGAAGGCGGGAAACAGCAGAGGTATGAATGAAGACCACTGTATTTACAATGGAGGGAAGGAAAGGAGTCAGGTCCCCAACAATCTGAAGTCATGTTACTGATGATGGCTGACAGCAGACAGCTGTCATTTTGTCTCCACTTTGCACTTCTTGGACAACAGTGGGTTGGGGGACTCTTCCTGGCTCCTCCCAGAAAGCCCCATGAATGATGCTGGGCCATGAGATGCTATCATTCCAAGAGAGCTTCTGGGGACAAAATGGTGGCTGCCAGCAGGCTGAAACATTTCCCAGTCTCTCTCCCGCAATGGCCAAAATTGGCTATCCATTTTAGCCACCTGAGAGTATGGCGAGACATGACTTATTTGGGACACTGTGTACAAAGTCTAAGGGAGTTTTACCGCTCATATAACAGCAAGTATAAATGCAATGGGTAGCAACAGCCAATTCTAGCTCTCTGGCATATACAGTAGACCTCTTCATAAATACCTTACAGCCCAATCCTATGCATGCCTACACAGAAGTAAGTCTCATTGAGTTCAATAAGACCTACTGTCAAGTAAGTGCATATGATTGCATCCTTAGTAATGTCATCAATGTTCATAATTACCTCGCTAGATATACAAAGTGGAAGGTGCTCAGCTATATTGTGACTTGAACACCATTTTCCCATAAGGTCTTCTCTAGCTCAGAATGTTGGTCTTCTCTAGAAGAATAAGAAGAATAAGCTAGAGAAGAATAAGGTCTTCTCTAGCTCTGATCTACTGTCTGGTAACATGGGTGCCGACTCCTTATACCATCGGGGGATGGCCATCATCGGGATGCCCCAATGTCGATGTGGCCACGCCCCCTGTCATCTCCCGAGGCCGGGGCATGCTGTTGCCGTGGTGATCGCGCGCCCCGGCCTCGGGAGAGGCAGCTGTCAGGCTGGCAGACACCCTCCCAAGGCTGGGGCACGCAATCATGGTGGCGATTGCACACCCTGGCCTCAGGAAGGGGTGCTGGGGCCACTGGGGGCTGGCTAGAACGTGGGTGCTCTGCCTCCACGGAAAAAAAACGTGGGGGCTGAAAAACCCAAAGTTGGCACCCGTGTCTGGTAACGTTCAATTCTTTTTGCATATTCACCTGTCCAGTTATCCAGCTAACAAACTGATCTTGAATATGTACTGATAAGGTTGCTCAGATCTTCAAATGCTTTTTCTGGTCCATCGCTATAATTTTTCCTTAGTAATCTCTCAGGAAAAAAAAAAGAGCGTATATTTACAAGGACAAATTAGAATGCATTTTGTTTATTAATTTAGAATATTTGTATCCTGCCTTTTGACCAAATATAGTCTTTGAAGGTGGCTCACAGCATGTAATTAAAAATAATCCATTAAAATAAAACAAAAAACATATTTTAAAAAATAGAAAACGTCACCTGCCCAGCTTTGTCAGCTTTAAACAGTTCTCAGTGATAGGTCTAATGATATCTGGTGAAGATGCCAGGCACTGTGAGAGTTGGCCACTTGTGGTGGCGGCTTCTGAACACCCTTGCCATGATGTGAAACAGCCCACAAGCTCACATAGGGTTTTTCTTCTTTTTAATCTCCTGCCCTTACTCCCCTATTCAGTTCCCATAATATAACCAAAGGCTCAAGATCTAAAAAATAATTTAGAAAGTTCCCATGTGAGTGTTCAGGCTGCCAGCACACTTTACAATCCTCTTCTAAACAGAACCCCAATTTTTTCTGAGTATCATTCTGGCATGTAAGAACCATAGTGGTGATGTGGCAGAAGCTACAAGAAAAATCAAGGCATGCACTTGAAATTAAAAAGATGGGAATTAACTTAAAAGGAATTACAGTTTTACATGCAAAAGGAAGAAGATACTTTTTAAAACATTTTGAAAAATATGTTTACATATAAATAAGTAGAAAAATACAAGATTTCTTAGGCAAACACTGTCTGGTACAAGATTTTATGTTTGGCAAGGTCTCAGGACATTGTTCCAAAAGTCCTTCATTCTCCATCGGTTTCAAAAAGCTTCCAAACTGGAGTCAGCTGCATATTACCTCGGCTGTAGCACCCAGGCAAACAAGCACTGTGTCTAAGTGAACAGTGGGAAAAACCTGATTGATGACAAGAACAATGATTTCTTAGATCTGCTAAGAGTCTTCAGCAGTGAGGTCAGACACAAGATGGCAAAGCCCCAAACCCTGAGCATGCTGAACTCTTTACTGTCATCAGCCACGGTTAGTGTCTCTGTCAGGGGCTACAATATATCTACCCACTCATTGTTTCCAGGGCTCTGTCTCCGGGGGAAGGTGGGACAGAGTAGCTTCGTAACTTTCTCAACGTGCTTCTTCCTCCTCCAGAGGCCTTGGTTATATCTTGTGTATACTGGTGCCTGTCAGTTCTCCACTGCTCCTAACCTGTGCCAAGTGGGAAAAGTATGAGCATCCGCCACCTAGCCTACCACCTTCCCATCTGCCTGGTTCTGCTGCCCAGGTCAGCCATTCTACTCCCAGCTCATTCATCACCATCCTGTCCTACCACCACCACCAGTTTGGGGGAAGCCTGCCAGTTGCAGAGTATTTGGCAAGTAGGGTTTTCAGAACTCATACATATGAAAGGAAATTGGTATATTTTGTTTCACTTGTGGTGCCATTGTCTGGGACAGGATCATTATACAGACAATTGAACATAACACATTGGCAGACTGGCTGCCTACAATGGTAAGAGGAAGGTTTTAGGCCTTAAAAAGATGGAACCAATCAAGTTAAATTATCTTTAAAACATTCACTAACAGCTTCCTTCTATTTCAAATTGAATTATCCGTTCAGTCGTATCTGGGCAATTCCATGAGCCAACTCTCTTTGTCAATCAATCAATCAATCAATCAATCAATCAATCAATCAATCAATCA
>JAJKFI010000141.1:1864582-1891578 GCA_029204185.1 Lerista edwardsae
TCAATCAATCAATCAATCAATCAATCAATCAATCAATCAATCAATCAATCAATCAATCAATCAATCAAAGAGTATTTATATACCACTTTTCAACAAGAAGTTCACAAAACGGTTTACAAGCCAGTGTCTGCTTTGATATGCAATCAAATGATGTTGATGTCTTTCTCCAATGATGTTGACCGCATGACATGGCTGAACTAAGTCTGAGTTTTGCTATTTTACCTTCCAGTGAGATGTCTGGGTTTATGTGCTTCAACACCTCTTTATTCATCATCTTAGCAGTCCATGAGATGTGCAAGAGCTTCCTCCAACAGCACAGCTCAAAAGAGTAAATTTTCCTTCTGTCCAACATTTCCATTGTTCCACTTTCACAACCATATGTAGTTATGGGGTACATGATAATGCAGACTAATCTGCACTTGGTCGTTAAGCTGACATCCTTACTTTTCCATATTTGATTCATGTTTATCATTATTGTGTGACCCAGCATAATTCAACAATTTATTTCTTGGCTACAGTTGCCATTTTGATTGACCAGTGATCCTAAAAGGGTGAATTCATTCACACATTCAACCTCCTCTCCAATAATTACTATTTTGATGTTTCCCTTCTTTGCTGTTGTCATAAATTCGGTGAAAAAACTTACATTTTTAAAACATATTTTTGAACATATTCAAAAAGAGGCCAAACTTTTTGCTTTCTTCTTTAAGTTTCATAATGCAAATGATCTTTAACTATCCAGAAAAACTCCATTGGACACTATAGCATGGATGCAAAGGTAACGGAGAAGAAATTTCTCTTTAGCATCATCACTGCAATAAAACAGGTCTTTAAATGTGGGTTGTGTTCTCTCCGAATGTTCTGTCCAGTGTTCCTTCTGTTTCATTGCCTCTAGTTCTGAATAAATCAAGGGGAAAAAAATTGGCTCTCACCAGTGGAAGAGGGTGCCTACTGCAAGCAGCCATACCAACTGTATTCCTATCCACATGACTTACCGTCCACATCCTAGCATGGATAATTCTACCAGAGAGCTTTCTTCCTTACATTATCCATATTATTGCTTTCCTTTTCATGCTACCAATTTGGGCACTGAAGCTTTTAATAATGCACTTTGTTCATTCCTGCAGCATAGAACAGAAACTGATTCAAGTGTTCCAACAAAACACCAAAGAAATTGTGACGTATTTTTTGAGTATTTGATGAACACCTGAATCAGCTCAATCAGGGCTCCCATCACTGGCAACTCTTTTCACTTGAAGAGGGCCCATGGAGACTCTCTGAGCTAAGCAGAGTGTGATACGAAGCCAGAGATTATGGAACCTGCAAGCCCACAATGCCTTGCTACAAATGATAGTCCTGCACAGCCAAGGAGAGGCCCCAAGGTATATCTCAATAGACCAGGGTTTGTTTCCCAAACCGTGGGTTGCAACCTGATTGAGGGTGAGCTCACAGCTGAGAAGGCAAATGAATTGAGCCCTATGGAAAGTGAAACTGAGCCACATGTATGCTTGTACTTATGAGAAGGCAAACACATCGCAGTCCACTTTGAAGGGCAGGCCAAGAGGAACACTATACCACCAGAATAGTCCCAAGGTGATGAACTTGTGAAGTCCCCATCCCCCAACTGACAAAGGAAAATGAGCCCTATAGAAAGTGAAACTGAGGGCACAATCACAACCAGTTCCCCAGCCCTAGGAAAGGGCAATACAGGTAACAAACATTCCCTTATCTTGAGGAGGCCTCCATGACTACTATTCCATGGCAGAAAGCAAAACATGCCCCATTGGCATAGCTATGTCAGTGCTGAAAAGCTGGTTAGGATTGCAACCTGAACCATATGTGTGCCTTTACTCATAAGTAGTCAAAAATGCCTCTGCTCCTGTCAAAAACCAGGCAAAGGGCCATAAAAAGAGCCCCAATCCAATGAACTTGGAGCTCAACAAATGCTCCAGAATGTGGTCTCCCACCATAGTAAAAAGGATAAAAACAGGCTTCAGGTGTTTTTGTTTTGGTCTCATAAAGCTAGGTGGGCCCCAACAGACTGTCATTTTGAAAAGTGGTTCATGGTACTAAAAGGTTTGAGTACCACTGCGATGGACCAACTGCAAGCCATGGGCAACGTGACAGAAAGAAAAAGACAAAAAATGAAATTATGTGTCTCAAATACACTGATAGTAGCTTTGTGGTGGAAAGTTTGTGTGAATGTGTGTGTCCCCCACAAAGGTTAAATATGTGTACTAATATTCTTATGAATCAGCAAAGTACCCAAAGACACTCAGAAATGGATTACTGCCCAAATACCCCACCAGAAAAGACATACGGCAAGGTGACTTTGGTATGAAACTGGGCCATGTTTATTGAGTAACACAAAACTATCATAAATGACTGTACTGAGTCCTTTCTAAAACACTCTTTTTAATATGGCACAGCAATCTCCCATATTGCTGCAGCTGCTGTTGCATCTGCCACCACTGTCTTTATTGTCAGTGTCATGCCAGTGTGCCACCAAACGTCTATGAAGAACAAGTGCACTGCTGCCGCCTTCATTACCTGTACACCACTCCTACCGTGCTGTCATCATTAATCTCATGCCGCTGCTGCTGCTACCAGACCTACATGAAGGGCTAGTGTGCCACCGCTAAGCCTCCAGTTGCCAGGAAGCCTCTCCAGTAGGCCACCACCAAGCAGGAGGAAGGCTGTGTTCAGCCTTCTTCACATGCCCCTCCAGCAAGGAAGAATCAGAGAGGTGGCCAGGCACCTTGCACATGGTCTCTGGCCCTTCCTCACTTCTCAGCCTATGGCTGTTGCCTGCCCTGGGTAGGTGGAGACTTGGCATTCATGGGCAGGAGCTCACATTTTGAGGAAGTGTACAAATATATAAGCAAGGTCACAGTGGATGAGCTCAGGAAGCACAGGAATCTGAATGTAAACCCTCCCAAATCTGCCTCCTCATAGTGTAAAAGGACCTTTTGACATGGTCCAGAATTTGCACTGTAATGTTATAGTAACACCATTATTTATTCTGATGGACCACTTTGACAATCAGCAAGATGACCTTGGGATGGATTTCCTTCAACATATTCCTTCATTCCAAGCATACCCGGTCATTGTGACTGGAAGTCAATCCCACCAGTCAATCCCAATTCAGTTCCCAAGTCGACACAAAGAAAGTGACTGCAGCGTATCCACTACAGCTGCAGTTTATTCTGTACGTGAGGAGGGGGCATTTAGAGCCTCCATTTTAGAAAGTAACTAACAAATCCCCACCCAGAGCCACACTGTTCTAATCACGGAGGTTCCACGATAATAGCCATTCTGGCAGTTGATAAAGACAAAAGAGGATGGATGAGGCTGGTGCAGCTGCGATGACAATTGGATGTTCCGCACTGATAGCACAATGGATCTATTGCAAACATTGACTTCCAAGGCTGCAGTTCAGGCTACACATAAAACATTTCACTTCTTTTTATCATATGTGCACTTGGGGAGGTTGAGGGAGGGACAAATTAAAAGACAACCCTTGCCATTCTCTTTTGTGTGCTTTGCTAGGACTTTGAAAAGTTATTTGCTTGAAGTGATATATTTGGGCCAAGTCCCTTTACTGCCAGACCCAATTTCTGTGACCAAGGATGCTCTGCTCGGAGAAGCTGGACATATTGCCTATTTACACATTTTGGAACAACAGACTCAGTTCCCACTTAATATATGCTTGCCTGGGAGTTGCATCATAGCGTCCTGATGAGTGTGCCAATAAGATACGTATGTTTCCAAATACAGTTGTGAATACAGTTATCTTATTCACACATTACATTTTTTAAGTGTACATCTGGGTGACATCTGCTGACCTGAATTGTAGTTCATAAAGGCATATGCTAAATGCATACTTCCAAGACTCATGATTTACAAAATAGGCTACAAGAATCTTTCTTGCTTTAACAACTGACATATAGAGTTGGCCCTCCATATTCGTGGGTTCTGCATCCATGGATTCAAGCAACCGCAGATTGAAAATATTCAGGGGGGGCGGGGATTCAGAAATTTCCAAAATGCAAAACTTGAATTTGCTGTGCACCACATAAAATTCACACAAACCAAGGGCCTGATTCAGAAGGCCCATATGTCCCGCCAGAGAAATTGTAGCAAACATGCCATAAAGCACACCTGCACGCATTGACACTCGCGTTGGAGTGGCGCTCATTCAGTGAAAGCAGCTGGCCGCTGGTAAGCCTGTTTGGGACAGGGGGTGGGGAGGGGGGAGGAACTGGGCAGGGGAGGGGAGGAGCTGGCTGTGAGGGAGTGGGACCCAGAGGTGGCTCAAGCAGCCCGGTATGGAGCTGCTTGATTCATTGCCAGCCAAATAGCCAGCGGTGAGCCGCGGAGCCCCATTGAGGGCGAAGGGGATTTCCCCGGGGGAAGGGGACAAACGTCCCCTTCTCCTCGGGAACCTCAGAGGCTGCCTCACTGCCACTGGATGCAGCTTTTTGGCTACTGCTGCACCTGCAGCAGTTAGGCAGTTCAGGATTGGACCCTAAGTGAAATGTAGACGCCCTTCTGTAGCCTCCCACTATTTTCTGTGGCCTCCCACCAAGCTGATTCTCAGCTTCAGCACTTGCTCTTTGAGCATTCACTTTGCATCTTGCTTTGTTCACTGCTGGGGTTGGGTGAACCCTTTGCTGCTGAGAAAAAATGGCTTCTAAAGAGCAATTAAGTGCAATCCCTCGAAGGCCAAGGGGGATCATAAATAGGCTTACCAGGTGTCCCAGTTTGACTGGGATTGTCCCAGTTTGGTGATGGTGTCCGAGTGTCCAAACCAGTTTTAAATTCTGTCCCAGTTTTGTGGAGCTGCACAGGGCTACACGCTGCTGGCTGCAAGAATCTGGTCCATCACTATTGCCACGTGCGACTTACTGGCTGCCCCCGCGGTCTCCTGACTCTTGGCTACAGCCAGCAACATTCTGAGCTCCGAGGGATGTTCTGGGGTGGGGGAGCTGCTGTGGCTTCCCCCAGGAAAAGGGGAAAATACCCAGTGATGGCATGCTGGCGGAACGGGCCGGTACGCCGTACCGCTTCCTCCGGAGGGGCTGGCAGCGAAGGGCGCCATTGCGCGGCAGAAGCCACACGTCTTTGCGCCCTCCCGCCCGCCCCTGCACTCAGTTCACTCTGAAATGGAGTGATTCCGGGCACAGGGAGGCGTGGCCAGGCTCCGCCATAGGGGCGGAGAGCTGCCAATCATCTGGGTGTTCCGGTTCTTGGCGCGCCCGGATGACATCACTGAAAATATCCCATTACCACAAGAAGGCCTCCTGTGCTGCGCTGGATGCCTGCCTGTTCTGGCGCAGTGTAGGATCAGGTTGTCCATTTCTTAACTCTTATTAAAGTTACAGACACATTCCATGCCTGGTGTAACTCCAGCTGGTCCCAGTTTCAATTCTAAAAATTATGGTAAGCCTAATCATAAAGTGCCATCTTTCAACAAGAACATACAATCTTAGATCTTTTGAAAAGTGGCATGTTGCTTGTTGGTGGTAAGGTTGGTAAGACTGAGGGTGCAATCCTAACCTGGAGTTAGGCCAGCACAGTTAGGCCAGCAAAGTTTGGCTGGCACAAGAGCCACTATAATGCTCATTTGGACCACTCTCAGAGGCAGGGACGATGGCGCACATCTGTGTGCTGGCCTCTGACTCCAAGAGTGGTCCAAACATATGTTATAGTGTCCCTTGTGCTGGCCAAACTTTGCTGGCCTAACTGTGCTGGCCTAACTCCAGGTTAGGAGTGCGCCCTGAATCAAGCAATGAAAAGTAATATGAGAGACATTGAAAAGTATATGGGAGGATGTGCACATATGCAAATACTACTCTGTTTTATATATGGGACTTGAGCATCTATGGATTTTGGTATCCACAGAGGGTTCTGGAACCAATTCTCCATGGATACCAAGGGACAAAGGTATACTTAAAAATGTGTGAAGCACTTAAAATAATTGGGGAGGCAACTATTGACACTAGAAGAAATACCAGTGATTGTCGATCAGTAAGCCAATTCTTGGACTTTTGTAAGCTCCCCACCTCAATCCATCTCTCAATTCTGCACCCACAAAATTCTGGACAGGCCTTGCACTTGGCTGACATTCAAAACTATCACCTCTTTGTGCAAATTAACTTGGAGGGCTGTGCCATCCCTCATATTAAAATGCTATTACTGGGAATCAGCACAGCCTTGGCACACGCAGCTTAAAGGCCTGGTTGTGACTATATACAGCGACTATGTATTCATGTCTCATGCTCACACGGTCAATGTTGCCAGTACAGACATGCTCCTCAAAGGCTGCTGGCTACTGTCTGTTACCTGGGTTTGAGCCCACACATGGACAACATCTTACCCCAAAGAAGACAAAGCCAGGTTCCTCTAATCTTGCCTCACCTCCTCAATAAACAAGATGGGATCATTTCATCTCAAAAGCAGGGCAGTGGGAAAAAATTGGTTTTGGAATGGCTAATTTTAGAACAATGAAATAGGAAGGAATTTATTGATTTAAAAAATACACCAAAAGCTCCTGGAAACATTCGCGCGCGCGCACGCGCACACGCACGCACACACACACACACACACAGAGAGAGAGAGAGAGAGAGAGAGAGAGAGAGAGAGAGAGAGAGAGATCACAGGGCAGAGAAAACAGTGAACCCAAGATCTGCTCATTTTCTGATTTTCATAGTTCCCTCCAGAATGGGCCATGGGCAGGCTGGCCTGGAGAAGTTGGTGGAGTCAGGATCTGGCCATTCAGCCAGATCCTAACTTCCATCCCTGGGCCGGGTGGCCCCAAACCAGGCTACTCAGATTTGCTCCTATAATTTAGCAGGCACAGGTCTGAGCAGCCCCACAGGGCTGGCTGGGCCTTTCCTCAGTGTAAGGGAAAATGATGCCCTGTGGTGAGCTCCAGCCACTGCCTAACCTGAGTTAGGATGCAGTGCAGGCCTGCTGGCCTGCCTGCTCCTGCGCAGGTTAGGATTGGGATGTCAGTCACACTGTTATGTGGGGGAAGGAAAGATCAGAACTCATTCCAACAGCCAGAGCACTGCTGTTGCTGTCCTGCCTATCGGGGGCAGCAGCATGTGTCACCATGCTGCCAGAATCTGCTGCCCAGTATGGAAGAAATGAATGCGGATTTACCCTTTTCTGATGTTGTATTTATTCACTAATCAATATGTTATGCATGATATAATGCATGTATTTAAACCTTTCATTTGAGCAGAGTACTAATTTTAAAACTATCTCTTAATGCCAAAGAGTTCTTGCAATATTCTTAGGAGAGGCTGCTTCAACAAAAGGGGCCCCAAGGTGCAAGAGTGTGTTTGAGTTATACTCAACAAAACAAAACAAAACAAAACAAAAAAACCTCCCTTCCCCCACGAGAATGCAGCAGAAGTTAGATTTCTTTTCCAACAAGGGGAAAGGGTCCTGGGGTTGTTTCAAATTACGGAAGTGGTCCTTTTCTTGAAATGCATATGTATGTTTTGCTCACAGGATGACATTTTAGGGTTGGACTGGACTCAAACAAAAAGATTCCTAAATTTGGAAGCCAGCCAAAGCCTTATTTCTCTTGCATATTAATAAGCTAATTTGTATTTTGCATAGCCTATAAGCATCGTCCTTGCTGCTCTTTGTTTGGTGTGCACGTCCCTTTCTTCTATCTCTGACCTGGTCTGAGGTGGTAGAAAAATGCACCCAAGCAGCTGTTTGAATGAAGTACTGAAGAAGTTTTGATCCAGAAATTGCCTGCATCTTGAGTGATTGGCTAGCAGCTGAGAACTTGGGGGTAAGGAAGTCCTTTTGGTTCCTTCTGCACCAGTGTTGCCCCCTGCTTGCAAACTGCACACCCTCTTCCCATGAAGGGAGTGCTGGCACAAAAGCAGACACACTTCTGTCTCTCCTTCCCCTTACTTGCACACCATGTGGTCTAATCCACCTTCACCTATTTGAAATGAATGAGTGTAAGTGATGCTGGGAGCCCACAACCCCTGCTCATGCTCAGTGTAGGGGTGGAGCAGGGAGGCTGCACATAGCAATCTTTGTAAGTATAGGGTAGGAGCGGGTAGTCCAGTGAGCTCCAAACCATGTGTCGTTGCCTACTTGGTGCTTCGTAAGCACCAAGTTGACAGGGAGAAGCAATGTGAAACCATAATAGCTTTGTTTTTCTCCTAACTCCAATACCACTGGAAGAAGAAGGAGGCTGCTGCTGCTGCTGCAATGCTCTTCTGAATTTCTCTCAGAAAGCTGGAAGAGAATTTGAAGCACCCAGTGGAGTGGTGGGCTAGAGAGGGTGGTCGAGAGACACATGGGGGGGTCTTTGTCCATTCCTCCTTTAAAGATGCCCAAAAGTGCCACTCCACACGAATTTTTCAAACGGCCTTGTGGATGGGCCAGTCCTGCTTGGGTGGGTGAATATAAGGTGTGTGTGTGCATGCGTGCACGCGTACACATGTACACACAGAGGTTAAGTTAGCTAGAGATTCATGGGCGTCCTGGTGGTCAACCTGAAATTGAGTCACTTGTGAAGCCTTGGATGTGGCCACAAAAGGTGAAGATGTGAGCATCGATTAAAAAAAAAACAACCTTTATGAGAGGATGAATTGCTCAAACTTTTGGTTCAAATTTTTGGTTCATGCTCATCTTGATCATGGGAGTTCCATATTCTAGCAGAATATTTGCAAGACCTCTAAAGCTAGGAATTCTCCTTTGGTTTGAATTCTGGTGCACATCTCTTCCTTACTGGTGCCCAAATCTCATTTCCAGTTCCAAGCCTACTGTTTGTTGCCAGCATCTCTAGTGAGCTGCAAGAGTCTTTTAGTGCACATTTTCTCTCATTTTGCTATGCTGTTCCATAGAAAACACATATATAAGCACCCACCCATGCATGCATGTGCACGTAGACACGCACGCACTCACTCACACATGCATGCACAGAGATTGTCTTTGTGAGCATTTCCAATGTGATTAACCCCTCCTCTGCTAACACAATAAATTTGTAAACATTATTTCCCTAATGTGGCAGACGCCTTGAACAGAAAATTCCAAGACAGATGAGTGAGGTTATTAGGATTGTGGGAATGTGATGTGGGCCAAAGCCATAGCTGATGAAAAGTAGCTGCTTGATGTAAGAGCCAGGATGAGCCAGGCTTTCTCTTGCTTTCCCCAGTTGGCAATGAGCCAAGATCTTGCACATACTTCTCCAAGTTCCTGGAGTTATTCAGCTTGTCCACAGAGTTGCAGGCCACAGGTCTGCTAAAATACTTGGGTTTGCAGTAAAAGCCTCTGACAAAAATAAATAAATAAACAAGTTCTGACTCTTTTCAACGGGGGCGGGGGGAGTAGTAGTAGGGGGAAACTATCTCCCCATGGACTTTTTGGCTCTGCTGAGCATGAGGTGAAAAGTCATGGGAAGGACAAGCTGACTGATGGGGTTTAGGTTGTGAGGTCAGCACAAGGCGTCGTGATGTGGGCTCAGACAGAGCCATTTCCTCTGCGATTTTTATCTTTCGTCTGTTCACACATCAGGCCACCTGGATTTAATTCCCAAATAGCTGAAACATACCCACACACACACTTAACCCTTCCCAGCCTGTGCTGCAAAGAACTGAACATGGCAAGATGCAGCCACTCACAAGCACTCACAAACCCTGTTCTAGGTGTCCGCCAGTGCTTTGTCTGCCTGCCTGCCTGCCTGCCTGCCTGGCAACCAGGGGCTTCCCTTTATGAGGGACTGTAAATAACGTAACAAGTCACCTTTTTTATTACCTCAGACAAGTACAAGTAGCAACTTTCTCTCTCTTTGCTCAGCCTTTGGCCTCAGTTATGATTTACCTGCAACATTCTCATTTTGACTAGTTGTGAAAGTAGCCATTGGAGTTTTATGGCTTTCTTGAGTTTTACACTTCTCCCTGTTGCCTTTAGGCTTCCAGCTGTTCTGTCATAATTCTATGCGCTCAAGCTAAGATCAGCTGAGGTGCTGGTGTGCAGGCAAGCCCTTTTGCCTCACAAAATAGCCAACTATTCAAAGGATACACCTCAGTAAGGCTGCCACCCTTTTTGTCACGCCTTCCATGCGTTTGCCAAAAAGCAGCAGAATTCAACAGGTGCAGCTTCCCCCCCCTCATTATGTCTCCAGTCTAGAAGAATGTTAGTCACTGAATTTCTGCAGAAGGCTCCTATAGATAATGGTGGAAAATCAATGTTTGATTCCACTAACTTCAAACACAATACTGTGATTGCAGAATAGCAAGCCATACGTTGAAAGAAACAACTTCAGTACTCCAGGCTTGGGGTTCACCCTTTTCAAAAAGCCTTTGTGGATGCCATTGTGGCCTTCCCTTTTGTAGGCATTGTGGGACTGTGGAGAAAGTACCATGCCTTCCTTTCCCCAAAAATGTATTCCAGAGTTCCCAGAGCCCTACATGTCTATCCTCTCAATTATTTTCCATTTTCAGAGAGCAGCAATTACCTGGAATATATCAAACTCCTGTTTTTAATTTTATTTTTAATACTTGAATAGGAAGCCACCAAGTGAAATGTGGAATGCAGGTTTAGAGCAAAGAAGAAAAACCATTTTGTCTTGTACTTGCAAACATTTGGCTTCAGTCACATGACACAAATAAGAGTCAAAAACAGAACTAAATTTAAAATGCAAATATCAGCTCTTCCAGAGGCCAGCTCAACAGTGTCAGACTTTGAATTGACCTAATTAACAGCCAGTATGGTCATGAAAGTCAGGATCTCACAAAGAAGTCTGATAGGTCACAATACTGAGGAAGGGATAAGGAGTCTGGGAGCTTCAGTGTCTGGGTGAAGGCTGAAGCATTTTTGTGCCGGAAGGTATAAGGCTCGTCCCATCTCAGTCTCCTCACAGCCCTCGATCTCATAATGTCTAGGTGCCCTTGGTCTCTGGTTCCCCCATCCTAATTCCGTTTATTGCTGTCCATTCCCATCAGTGGTACAGATTCATGTGAGCATCATTAAAGAGACACATGGTTTATTTACTCATTAGCATATCCAGCTGTTAACTTTCCTTCTCCCAATATTTCAGGCTAAGTAGCAGTTTGACATGAATAACACCCATTCAACTAGGGGTTGGAGGATATTGTAAATACAGAACTCTTACGCTACAATGGCACTTTTTAAGCACTCCCTGCCATCCCTCACTAGATCACGAGGGATGGGGTGGCAAGGCAGAGACTGGAGGAGGCAGGGAGACCCAATGCTATTACTTAAATAGGCCTATTAAAATGAATGAAATATGGCTTTATTAAACTGGCGACGTTACCTCAGGAACGATGAATCATAAAGTTTGCGATATTACAATACGACACAACCTTTTAAACTTCAATCATTCGCGTGCCTGGACGCTGTGGCTGATTGAATTAAGTTGAGCCAGCTGGGAATGGTTGGCTCTTCTTCCCCAGAGGCTCCGGAGCGGTCAAGGGGAGGTGACGGAAGCTTCTGCCAAGACCAGTCACTGGAGAGCCGGGCTCTCATTTGTATTCTGTAGAACTACCAGGAGCTGGTTAGGTTACCTCCTTGCAAAATGTCGGTGCATTTGCCCACCCCCATTAGGTGCCAGGGCCATCACATGTGTCGCCCCTGCTAACTGGGCAAGAGGCACTTTTTCAAGTGGTGTCCTCTTATATTTAGCAGGGGGAGAGCAATTGTCCCTTTTCACCCCAGCACAGTGTCTTTCTCGTGGCTGTTGCTGGTGGTGTTCTCCATTCCTTTAGATTGTGAGCCCTTTTGGGACAGGGAGCCATTTGGCTTTAATGTTATTATTTGGCTGTAAACCGCTTTGTGAACTTTATGTTGAAAAGCGGTATATAAATACTAGTGATTGATTGATGTGAGTTCTTAGTTCCAACCACTTGCCAATTCCTTTTCACAGCCTTACATGCTACACAATCAATAGTTCCATCTAATCAGTAAGTATCTGGGGCAATCCTCACATGTGGATGTATTTATTATATTTTTGCACCTCCAACGTCCATAAACTGAGAGGGAAAAAAATCCATTCTAAACAGAGTTAAATGTACATTTGGTTTCCAAAATGGATACTTTCCATGTTCTGTGCTATAATAATTGCGGAACGACACAGTGGAAATGAAAAGGCAAACTTAATATCACTTGTGAAAATCCCCTTCAAATACTGGCCATGGAAAGAGTTCATTTCTGCGTCGCGTTGTCCGCATGGGCTTTCTGATTCAAAGAGCCATGGGCAAACCACTCCCCTTGGCTTACAGCCTCCGCTGACTCCTCTGACAAGCAGCTATCCTGAATGAGAGAGACAAAGCCCTTAGATACTGTCACAATAACAGCATCATCACTGTGTGCCAAGACCTGGAAACTGGAGTGCAGCCCCTCCGACAACTTCCCCACCCTGTGTTCCTTAGTGAAGGCAGGAAACAACTGGGAAGATTTCTGACAGCAAAGTCACTCTGTGGACTGAGGTAAAGGACACTGTGGCAATGGGAAGAAAAGCTCAGCATGTTTCCAATGTCCCTGTATGCAGTCTGAATGTGGCCATGACCAGAACTTTAGTCCTGCTATGGCCTTCATCCAGTAGTGGGATCTAAATGATTTAGCAAGGGGAACTCACTTTTGATTGGCACTTGTGTCAGGACCCGCCCACCGGAAGTGACATCATAGCCGGAAGTGATGTTGTGGCAGGAAGTGAGGTCATAGCCAGAAGTGATGTTGTGGCAGGAAGTGAGGTCATAGCCAGAAGTGATGTTGTGGAAGGAAGTGACATTGTCAAGCAGGAATGTGTAACACAATAAAATGACATGAACTGTAAATTGACACCCAAAAAACTAGACCAACCACTCCACAACAGTTTCAGTAGGCATCTGTGCATTTTTAAGTGGGCTAGCAAGCCCAAAAAACTAGACCAACCATTCCACAACATTCTTCTTTCGTACTGCGGCGGGAGGGAGGGGGGACGGGGAGAACGAGGGGGAACGGGGAGAAGGCAGGCCACACTGCGGAGGGAGCCCAGGCCTACCTGCTGCCGTCTCCCGCCACCACCGCCGCTGCCGGGCCACCGCCGCTGCCGGTTTCCTGCTGCCTCCAGTTCAAATGTTGCAGGTAAAGTAAAGGTAAAAGTTTCCCCACGACCGAATGGTCTAGTCGTGACCGACTGTAGGGGGCGGTGCTCATCTCCGTTTCAAAGCCTGTGAGCCGGCGTTTTTGTCCGATCATGGTGGCCAGCATGATTCTACGCCGTAGCGCACGGAACGCCGTTACCTTCCCACCAAAGTGGTCCCTATTTATCTACTTGCATTTTAGGTGCTTTCGAACTGCTAGGTTGGCAGGAGCTGGGACAAGCAACGGGAGCTCACTCCGTCACGCAGTCTCGAACTCCCAACCTTGCGGTTGAAAGCCCAGCGACAGCGGATTAACTCGCTGCGCCACCACGTCCCACGTCAAATGTTGCAGAACTGCGCACAACCGAAGAAAAACAACGTAAAAAAACACGTAGAAAAAAATAGCCAGAAGCCAGCTGACGTCAGCGAGTGGGCGGAGCCAGCCAACGTTCCAACAAGTGGAACTCCGTCCCCCCATGTTCCCCCTCAATCCCACCACTGCCTTCATCTCTCGACATGGAGACCTCCTGGCCATCATCCTCTCTTTTGGTTGCCCAGTCTCCTGAGAAGCTTAGACCTTGGACACAAGAACAAGTCCTTGGGAGCGGAAGGGCACCGGGGTATGGGGTTTGGTAGGGCAGGGCAGAGAGTGTCTTCTCTTGGAAGAGGCAGACAATGGCACCTGGTAGGTCAGGAGAAGACTCGGAGTATGTCTGATGCAGCAAAGGTGAGGCCAGATGGAACAAAAGTGAATAGAAAAAGCTCTCAAACCACAGAAAATTTCCTCTCCCCTTATAGCCTGTCAGCTGAGATTTTCCTCTTTCCCTAAAAAGACCCTGAAAAGACAATGACTTATACCATGAAAATTGACAGTGCAATCCTACCCAAGACATAGTGTCGATGCAACGTTGTTGTGCAGAAGCTACATCATTAGCTAAAGCTCTCAGGCTGACGCTGTGAGTAGCGTTGGCCTAAGAGCACTGACAGGGAGACTCCCCTGAGTTCAACTGATGCGAGGGAGGAGGGAGGGCAGAGAATGGGTGTTTCTGGGTGGGGGGGGGTTGGGGGGGGGTTGGCAGGTGCGCCAGCCCGGGACAAGAGCAGCCTTATGGCCGAATCCTGAGGCTGTGCGGCCCTGATTCAGGCCGCATGGTCTCCTCGGATCTGCGCTTGCTATTTAGCAGGCGCAGATCCGAGGAGCGCATTGGGGAGGCTGGAGCCTCCCCTCCAGTAAGGGCACAAACATGCCCTTGCCATGGGCAGGCTCCAGCCCCCCTGACACAGCGTCAAATATGGCACCGGCCAGCCAGCCTCACCATTCCAGCGCTTCACAGGATTGCGCCCTGAGATAAAACCCTGGGCCCTGGCAACCTACTCTTAACTCCAGGAGGTAACTCCAGGATGGGAAAGTGGTAGGGGAGGGAGTGTCAGCAGGTGCAGCTTGCCGGCTGTGGGGTCACAAGCTGCACCTGCTGAAATTCCCTATTTTAGGGAAAGGCTGGAGGGTTGGCCACCCCTGACTTTGGTGCTCAGTTCTCAGCTTTGATTAGTTGTTAGGCACCCAGAAGACAGCCAGGAAATTGATCCTGTTACTATGGATAATTTCTAGGGTAAATTAGGAGCAGGGTGAGAACCCACCCTATATTTAGTTGGAATTATACTCTGAAGCCTGATCAAGACAATCCAGTGGATATCCTCCTCCTGCCTCATTACGATTTGCTGCCCTACTTTCTTCCAGCATGAATATTCTTGTGCCTTTATGCAAAATGCTACCACACTGAGCAAGGAACCTAAAATAACCATGTGAATCACTCTGGGCCTTTAGAATGTCTTGATCTGTCTCTCTGAAGAAGACAATGTGGGGCTTGTCCATGCCTATAAATAACAACTGTGGTGTGGCAAATTTCCATCAGGATTTAAGCGATGCCAAACTACAGTCCTGTACAACAGAGAAGGCTGCCACACAGTTTCTGTCTTTATGCGTATACTGCTAGATCCCCACGTTAATCACAAACACTAAAAGAAACTTCACAGAAGCTTTTATTCAGCCAACTCCCCCGCATTGATAGATCAGGGGCCTGAGCCAGCCAGTCTCACCTGCTTGACTCCTTGTCAAATTTTGCATAACAAAAGCGTAAGAATCCACTGTAATTTTAATTTCTCTCACCAACAGCCCAATCATATCTCCTGCTGATCGACAGCATGCAGCACTGCCAGTGGAATGTGGGCTGCATGGTATGGTGGCGGGGGTAGCCAGATGGCCTGGGAGAGGTAAGTAAGTACAGATATATTTTACTTACCTTCCAGTAGGCCGCCTACTCACTCATGCATCCCCTTGGACTCATGCCAGATAGTTTGCTAGCATCAGTACAAGTAGAGGCAGGGGATGTGACAGGCCAGGAAAATGAGGATAGCATTCCAGCATGCACTGCTGCCACTGGACTGACCCTCTCTGACCCTTGAGACGCCCACTGCCTACACTGCTCAGCACCATAGTCCCCCCTCCTCCACCCTCAAAATGCTTACCTGCATTGGCGCAGCATCTGGCCACATATTGGCATAGCATCTGGCTATGTTCATGGGTTCTCCTGTTGTTTCTACTTGTAGCCCCAAAGTGCCACGCACCAGCAATCCTTTTATTACGCAATAGTGGCACTTATGATGATGGACTGGGAGTTCTGCTACTATAAGTAGCTCATAGGATTGGGCCATAATACTGTACAGCAGTGTTTCTCAAACTGTGGTACACAACCCACTTGCTGGGACGCAGAAAGCTGGGGGGAACAATCTTGGAAGCTGCGGTCCTTACTCTTGCTATATTTTTTTTGAGTATTAACAATTTGAATTTTCAAGTGAATGTTTTTTTAAATGTTGTTTTTAGTCAGTGTTTTTACATATTTTATCCTGATCTTGCCTTCTGTTAGGGATGTTTCATGGTTGTGCAATTGCTGCAGTCCAAGAATGCCCATTTGCATTCCAGGAGTGTCATTTTATTGTGTCACAGCAACAGCCCTTCCTGCTTGATGATGCCACTTCTGGCTATGACATCACTTCTGGTTAATGACATCACTTCCAGTGGGTCCTGACATGTGTGCCATTCCAAAACGTGGGTCCCAGTCTAAAATGTTTGAGAACCACTGCCATATAGTATATTTGCTTATGCTTTTTGCTCCCATCAGACAGAGCAACTAATCATCCATCTGTCACTGCTACCATCCCATGGAAATTCAGGCTCATCTGTACAATGGTTTGTTCATCTGTAGGTGGAGTCAGGATAGTGCAAGCTGGCCTGCCTCTGATCTCCATGCATTTTGGGACCTGCCTTGCACAATGACTTATGTGTATACGCCATTCCCCCCGCCCCGCCCCCAATAAACAAGCTATACAAATTAAGGTCAGGGGCAGGGCCAGAGAGGATGATCTCAATACACAAGCCTCCATTACTCTATGGATACACATTTAAATGTCTGCACATTTAAGGCATGCATTCATAAGGTGATATAGTACACGCTGCTTAGAGCTGGGGAACATCACACCCTTAGGCCAATCAATTCCCTTACTTTGAGGTGGCCTCCATGACTGCCCCCTCCAACTATAGGATGCAGAGCATGCCCCATTGGCACAGCTATGTCAGTGTTGGAAAGTTGGTTAGGATTGCGCCCTAACAAACAGAGCCAAAGAACTCTAGTAAACCCAGATTAGAATGCTTGAACATGCTAGCAAGGATAAAACCACTTCATCTATGTGAAATTGTGCATAGGAAGCCTAGTTAGGGAAAATTTTAAGACAACCCAATTTCAAAGAGGGGAGTCTTAAATAGGGCATGTGCATAGTTAATTAGGGTTACCAGATAAAAATGGGGACAGAGTGCCTATAACTATTGTATAGAAGAGGGAATTTTGGCCAGTGCAGCTTCCATGTTGAGTAGCACTTGCCAAAATTTCTTCTTGTATACAGTGGTTAAAGGTATACACTCTGCCCCTGTTTGTATCTTGCAGCCTATAGTTAATTCGTTGAGCTAAGACACAACATGAGCATGTGACTTTTCCAACTTCTGTGATGGTGAACAGTACAGAATGGAAGTCACTTTCCACGTTTACTTTCCATGTTCTCATTCCTTGCTAGAGCCACTGTAGACAAATAAACAAGCTGAAGGTGAGATGTGAAATGGATGCTGCTGCTCTTGTTGAATGGTGGGGAGCATTGGTGTACCCCATCACCCTGAGTCTCTTGTCGCCACCCTCCAGCCTGTCACGGATGGAGTCTCATTGATCCATTTTCCTACCTTTTAATGGTTTGCATGAGAAAGGAACGAGATGAGTCTGCAGGGAAGTGGATTGCCCCTTCCTATGCACCCCCACCCACCCACCCAAAACAACACAGTAGGAACAAACACATTTCCAGGAATACCTTCAGACAGTGCAAAAGCTACATGTTGTCCAGCTTGATCTTATATATATACATGTTTCAAACATCAGTAGCTTCTCTCTAGATAACAGTCATAATTGTATAGATTTGTAGGGCGCAATCCAAGAACATCCTAGGGCCAATGCAAGCTGCTTGCATCAGCTCTGCGGTGTAATGAAAGTGCCATAAAACATTTTTGCTCCAGTGCTTCTGGTGCAGGGCTGACACAGGCAGCTGTCGGCTCAGAAGCACCACCACGACGCCCGGGTAGGTTGGCCCCATGCTGGATGAGTTTGGCCAACCTGGGGCCATTTCTGGGTGGTGGGAAGGCAGGAGGGAGGGTGGAATGGGGCGTTAGGCAGCATCCAAAGCCCCTTCTCCGGCCCACGCAGGCCCAATTCAGGCTGGGGGGGCTCGCATATGCGCCTGAAATTTCGCGGGTGCAGATCCATGCAGCCCTACTGGGTTGCATGCCATGTGGCTTACCACGGGGCAAAGGGACATTCATTGTCTTGTCCCAAGCTAAGATGCTGCTGCCTTCTAACTTGAGTAGGATGCAGTGCAGGCCTGTCTGCCTGCTTGCACCTGCCCATTAGGATTGTGCCCTTAATCTCAGAAGGCATTGGAAGAAAATGTGTAAATTTGACACACATGAGTGCAAAGGACGCCACACGGGAGGGGCAGCAAAATTCCTTCCCCCTCCCGCCCAGTGACCTTCAGTTGTGCCCTCAGTGCTGCTTGGCTTTCACTTCTAAGTGGAAAAGGAGAGCAGCATGGAAAAGCTCCTAGGGTGGCTGCAATCATGGCCACCCTCAGAGCTTTTCCCTGCTTCTTGGAGGGCCACCTACCCTCCTCCTCCACTTTTAAAAAAGCAGAGAATGATGGTAGCCCCCTGAAGTAATTGTGGTGATGTTATCATGATGTTATCATGTTATTAGGGACGGTGGTGCAGTGGCTAAACCACTGCTGCTGGGCTTTCTGACCGGAAGGTTGGGAGTTCAAGACTGCGCGACGGAGTGAGCTCCCATTGCTTGTCCCAGCTCCTGCCAACCTAGCAGTTCGAAACGTAAAAATGCGAGTAGATAAATAGAGACCACTTCTGTGGGAAGGTAATGGCATTCCGTGCACTACGGCGTAGAGTCATGCTGGGCACATGAACAAAGAAGCTTGTCCTTGGACAAACGCTGGCTCTTCAGCTTAGAAACGGAGATGAGCACCGCCCCCTACAGTCGGTCACAACTAGACCATTTGATTGTGGGGAAACCTTTACCTTTATCATGTCACCGCAATTACGTCTGATTGGTGTGGCAGCATTGGAAGGCTTGCTCCAGGGCAGCACACAGGTTACAAGGGCAAGTGATGATACAAAAGTAAACAGAAACAAAACAAATGAACAAGCCCACCTACAGATTATTTCCCAATATCTGTTTATGGGTAGATAAGTCCAGAGAAGGAAGACAAGTGAATGGCAGTGGTGGGGTATCGGAGAATCTACAGACAAAAGCTGGCTCTGCAACCATTTATGAAAATACTCTTGTTAATCTTCATAGCCCAGTTTTTAATTGCACACACTTGCATACATCAGCCTTCTTGTTCGCTACACCTGTCATTGCTGACACTTGTTTTGTGTGCTTGTCATGGTGAGAACTAATTAGAGGGGTTTGAAATTGTTGGGGAGGTTTTCTTGTTGTATGTAGGGCTTTTTGAAAAAAAAAATCTTCTCAAGTCCAGATGAACTGAATAGTTATAATGCTAATTAGGGCACTGTTCTCAAAATAAGATTTTTGTTGGGCCTTGCAGGCAGATTTCAAAAGGTTGAAGAGCCTGTTAATTAAGTATCCCTGGAATTTTAAGAAAAATATTTGTAAGTATTTTAGCAACCTGCTTTCACGTGTTAGGATTGCCAAATGACCTTGCTTATTCCTGTGCCTTGACAGAACATTGCTATGCAGAAATCAGCAGGTGAGGCTTTTCACAGCACAAACTTTGGTGTGCACAAACGTTCATCCACTGCCTGCTGACCCAGGAGTGGGGTTTGTTCTGAATCAGAAGTAGGAAACTTATCATATTGTTATGTATTTACAGAGCAATCCGATATCTGTTTATTCAGAAGAAAGTCCCACTCTTTTCAGTGGGGATACTCCCAGGTAATGGCGCATAGGCTTGTAGCCCCAGAGCCAGAGCAGGCTCCGATTGCACCTGGGGTGGGGTGGCGATGAAAGACGTCACTGTGCCCTCTGCACAGCCTTGCCACACCACGCCATGCTCCCTGCCTCCAGAATTGCTCCATTTCAGAGCGTAACAGGGGCAGGGGCCAGCTCTGCGCTGCTTTCTTCCACGGCACACCCAGTTCCCTCACCAGCACCCATGGTGACCGCTACAGCACCCGCTATGGGTGCAACGCCTCTATGTAGCCCACATAACTGCTCTACATAACATTGTTAAAGATACTTCCAAAGCAAAGCAGTCAGAAGGCAGGAGGTGTGTGCTGATGGTTTAGTTGCTGGTACTGCATGAAGCTAAGCAGGAGAATCTGTGGTCTATTTTTGGATGGGAGACAGAATGCCAGGCTGTGACAAGCTGCAGTACCTGTGGTGGCAGAATGGGGTCACTGTGGAACTGATTAGCCAGTGCGGAAATGTTGTGAGAAGGCCAGCCGGCAAAAGAATGGAGTCCAACCTTGAGGACCTGTCCAGGCTGGACTTACAATCACCTGCTGAAGCTCCATGTCACATGGCCAGAGGAGAGAACCACACTGTGAAGGCTACATCTGGGACTGAGGATTACGTGAATCGCAGAATACTGTATATTTGTAAAAAAACCTATTGAAAAGGGGTGGTTTAGACTAGCTTCCCATGTAAGCCGCCTTGGGAAAGGCGCATGGAAAAGGCGGGATATAAATTCTTCAAAATAAAAAATAATAATAAATAAATAATGGCTAATTAATTATGATAGCTATTCATTAAGTGATATTTGCTGGTGCCCCCTTGCAGGTAGAAAAAAGATTTGCTGTTAAGGAGGCAAACTGTGTCTTCTTTAATAATACTTGCTTGGTGAAGACAGAAGGTGGGCTGCCTCTGTGTTTATGGTTTTTGTGTCTTTCGTTTCAGGACACTGATGGCATTTAAAAAAAAAATATTGGCAGTAACACTCTGGTGCTGCTGGGCCTGTGACAGGCCCACATAGGCAAACATTTAATTATTCCGGTCACCAGTCATGCATCATTTCCAGGCACAGTTGACATCAAAAAATATTAAGAAACTTTACCTCAGTTGGGATTTTGTCAACTGCTGATTTAATTCCTTCTATTTTAATGTGTAACAAATCAAAGAGTCACTACCACAAAACAGTGCAGCCATTTTTAATTGGTGTGCCGCAAATGGTCCACGGGTGTGCCACAGAAGTTTGGGTGAGGGTCATTTCTTAGTAGGGCCATTGGGGAATGTGAGCCCCACACCAGCCATGCAGTGCGCTTTGTCAATGGTCAAAACATTTATGGTGTGCCTTGACAATTTTAGCTCCTTGTCAGTGTGTCATGAGATGAAAAAGTTTGAAAATGGCTGGAATAGGGCATTGGGAGGTCATGTGATCATTATGGGGTGGGACATGGAAAGACTTATGGTACTGCTCTCTTTTCAGTAGGTTCTCTCTTTGAGCCTTAGTTTCCCCACCCACTGACCCTGTAAAATGGGAACATTTGACTGGATTGTTGAAAGGCCAAACTGAATATGTATACTACTTATAATACATTTTAAAGCGATGTATAATTTCTTTTCGAAGTCACAGGCAGATATTTTTCAATGGAAAAACAAAGAAAATTAATCACAGGTTAGCAGGAACGTATGTGCTGAAAAATAAGGGAAATGAAACCAGTTCAGCTTTGTTATATAACCCAGCTCCATGTGGATTGGTTACTATCATGTGGCAGAAGAACTGGTAATCTGAACTAAGCATAAGTGATGTGGGTTTGTTCTGATCCCCCTGCTCCATCCCACCAAGATCAGATGTGGATCTGAGAAAGTTCTTCTATGAAACTAAGCATGTGCCTGCAAAGCTTCGATCTCAAATGCAGATATGTGAATTACCATGCCTCTTTAACTGGGAAATTTCTTGAAAGACATTCAGTGGCAGACCCATGAGAAATATGCCAAAACTAATAGGTGATGTTTAGAATGTTTCCTCCTCTTTTCTGTTGATTTTGATGTTGTTAGATTATTTTTGCAATGTTAAATTATGAGCCATACAAAATTAAGCCCTTTTAATGCTTACATGTGCTTACCATTCAATGAATGGTATCAATGAGTCTTAAGCGTGATTAATTTGGATTGGGCAATCTCTCTAAGGCCATTAAAACTACTTTTACATTTTTGACAATATCAAAAAATCAAAATAACCCTGGTTGTTTTTTAAAAAAAAATTCTTGGTGGTAGGTTTTTCTCTGTATACAGTATTTTTAGTGGTCTCTGTACTTCTTTTTGAAAACTCCAAGTTTATTTTGAGCTGCAATTCTAATCACATATATAGATAAGCTACTTTGGATAAAGAGAAATCTACTTCCAAGCAAAATGCAGAGGAGCAAGCTTTCGATTTACATACTTCCCATTAATTTCACTGTTGGCTCCCCAGTATTGCCAGATGTCCCTGATTTCCAAGGGTTGCCCCTTATTTCTGAGCACCAGACCCATTGGGTATAATAACCTTAATTTACTGAACTTCTGGATCTGGCCAGCTTGGGCAAGCTTAGCCCTGAAAGCTACACGCCATTTTCCAGTAAGCTCCTCAAATGGGCTGGGGTTAGGGGTTTGCATGTGGCTTTACATTTCACAGATCCTCCAGGTATCCCATGGAAGCTATATCAAAATTCTAGACCAGGCTGTGCCTGCCAATTGTTGGCTGTTGAATTTTTAAAAAAATCTTATTCAGAAAACAAGAACATGGAAATCAATTTTTCCCCATCTCAGTTATGGCTGGGAACCCATCACTTTCAGCACAGCTACAGGATTAATCTATTGAAGAGTTTGCAGGAGTTTTGCTGACATGTAAGCATTTTCAGAATATATTACACTGCTCCCCCTCCCAACAGCACTACTTTATAAAAAACGGGTTGCCTTCATCGGATGAAAGGAGATAGAGGAGCAAAGGAGGATTTATTTTGTGTATGTGTTTGCAGGAGTTCTTGAACAAGAGCCAAGAGGTAGGTCCTTTTTATCTGTGAGGGATCAGTGTATTTGATGCATATCAAATAATCCATGGGTAATTAAACCCACAGATTTTGCCCCCCACCCTCTGGAGGGCTATCTGAGCCTCACTGAGGCTGCACATGTTTGCATGCAGCCTTGATGGGGCTCAGAGAATGCGGGATTCCACCCCACCTCCAGACACCAGCAGAGCTGTGCTCCGCTGGGCTATTTGAGCCCTGTGAAAGCCATGCACATTGACACACGGCCACTACAAGAGTCAGAATGAGGGATTTTCTCCTCCCCAACCATCTGGACATGTCCAGAGGGATTTCTGAGGCCTGCTGAGGCCGCGTGGGTCTTTCTGCAGCCTCAGCAGGTCTCAGAATGGCCGGTTTGGCTGAAAAATGTCACCTCCCAGTTTTCAGGGGAAACTGGAAGTGACATTTTTAATGCCTTATACAGCATTTAAAACGACACTTCCAGTTTCCCCCAGAAATTGGGAGGTTACTTTTTTTTTTTTTTTGCCAATATGGCCGTTCTGAGGCCACGGGAGAAGGGCCTCAGAAGAGCCTCTGGAGGGGACCAGAGCAGAGCTCTTGTTGCCTTCAGAGGCTTTAGTTTCAGCTTAATTTGGCTCAACATGGGTCCGGGGGACCTGCATTGAGTCAAATCTGCGGATGATTAGTCTCAACCTGTATTTTTGACATGGTGTAGAAATGCATGGTGAAAACATTGGAGTCGGAGCCAAGGGTGCTTTTCTGTAAGCTCATGGAAGGGTTGTTGTACACTTGGCCAGGGGTAGTCCAAGTTGATCTGCCACCTGAACCTACCCCAAAATTCCTCCATTCACCCCCCGCCCCAAAGTCCACCACTTACCCCTGCTATTGCATGCACACCACCATCTCCCCCTCTTTATCCTCCTGTTCCAGTGTATTGCGGCTCTTTGTAAAGCAGCTCAGCAGGGAGAATCCTGAGTGTAGAGCCTCTCTGTTTCCAGCATTCTCTCTGCTGGCTGCCTTAGAAGAAGAAGAAGCAGTGCTAGAGCAGGAAAAAGTAAATTGTCTTTCCCTCTGAGCGTGTGATGGAACACTGGGTGGAGCAGCTGGGCAGGTCATGGGCTGGGGATGTACTTGTGCAGGTATGAGGTGCGGAGCATCTCCCACCAACTTCTCGCCTTCCCCAGCCCACTATCTGCAGAAGGTTCAATTGGCCCCCTGACTTGGCATCAGAAGTAGCATGGGAAAAGTAAAACCAAAGGGAGGTTCTTCTGCTTATTCAACTGGAAGCATGACAACTATTACAGAACCTGCCTATTATACAACTCTGAAAACACTTCTGGAAGCATTGGTAGAACCGGAGTGGCTGATATTTTCTTCCACTTGTGGCTCTTGAATCCAACCTACTAATTTTCTCAAACATGACAATCCCCACAATTTTGAGGGTGGCGTGACAGCAAAGAGTAACTGAGCAGAACCCGCTGTGCTGCCACCAGCATCAAACAGCCTGTGCCATCGCAGCCAGCCGTTGAGCGGACCTCAAGCTTCTGACATATGCTGGATCATCCTATGCTGACAGTGGCAAGAGTCCTCTTTGGTTTGCATAGGATGATCCAGCATATGCTGCACAAACATCTCCTGCTTACTTCCTGCTCTTCATGAAAGCCCTGACGCATGTCTGCTTAACATCTCTACAATGCCTGACAGGCAAGAAGTCCAAGGCACACACGAATTGCTTGAGCAAAGTTTGTGCAGAGGTGCATCAAACCCAGGCTGCAGGTAAAAGGCCAAAACTTGGCTTTAACTCTAAAACCTAAGCCAACATGCCAAATGCCACTCCCTGCTTAACCGGGTGATGTGCTGGCTCTGTTCCTCCCACTCCCTGGCCGGGAACAGAAGAGAGGGATCCTGCTGTGCCAGTGCTGGGCTAGTGGGCCAGAAATGCCTCCTCCTCCTTCCTGTCCCCTTCCTCTTTTCCTAGTCCAGGGAGCCAGAAGCAGGGGAGGGGAGGGTGGGCAGAGGGTGGGCAATCTGTTGCCTGAGGCGACAACTTCAACCAACTTCATGGAGGGGCTCCCTGGCTTCATTTCAGCAGAAACATTGATAAAAAAAGAGGCCCCGCATTTGTATTTTCTATGTCTTGTGCGCAGCTAGCCATCAAGCATGCTTAGCGGCCATTTCTCCTTTTTCTTTCTGTGAGTGCACGTTGTGTGTTCAGGATCTTTGTTTACGTCTGTCCTTTAACAAGGGCAGGTGGGAGCCCAGAGTCTTTCCTCCTGATTCCCTGTGGCACAGGGCCTCGTAACCAATCCCACAGCAATGCTGAGTGCAGCAGCATTTCTCTCCAAATTGCTGTTTCAGTTAAGCGTGTTGTGCAGCAGGATGCAAGCCAAGTAAATGATTTTTGATTGAATTAAACAGAATTAGATCATACTTCATGATCGGCTTCCAAATTATAGAGAACCATGCCACTGACTCACCCAGAGGCGGATCTACAGGGAGGGCAGAGCTCTAAGTGTTGCAAGAAGCCTTACCCTGTCATGTAAATCCTTCCTCTCCCTTGCTGCTGTAGCCAGTAAGCAATGCCAAGATGTTGCTTTTCCCTGTGAGGATTGGCTAAAACGGTGCAGGAGAGGAGTGATTTCCACTGCAAGGTAAAGCTTCTTGCAAAACTTAGAGCTTTGCCCTCCCTTAGATCTACCTCTGATGGCAGCAGTGCTTAGGGGGTGGTGCTAAAAAATTGGACAAGGTTGGGCCCTAAGACTGACTGACTGAGGCTACAATCCTATGCACACTTTCGTGGGAGTAAGCCCAACAACACAATTAGGCTTACATCTGAGTAGACCTGCATAGTGTGCCAGGTATATTTTGTTAACAGAAAATAGGTAAAGGTTTCTCCACGACCGAATGATCTAGTCATGACCGCCTGTAGGGGGTGGTGCTCATCACCATTTCTAAGCCGAAGAGCTGGTGTTTGTCTGAGGGCAAGCTTCCGTGGTCATGTGGCCTGCATGACTATACGCCATAGTGCACGGAACGCTGTTACCTTCCCACCAAAGTGGTACCTATTTATCTACTCGTGTTTTTAAATGCTTTCAAATTGCTAGGTTGGCAGGAGCTGGGACAAGCAACGGGAGCTCATTCTGTCGTGTGGTCTCAAACTGCCAACCTTCCGGTCAACAAGCTAAGCTTAGCGGTTTAACCCACAGCGCCACCACGTCCCTAACAGAAAATAGATTAAGGTAATTTTTTTAAAAATACCAGAAAAGCAATCACTTGTTACCACTGTTGATTATATCCACTGAATATATTTCAAGAAGCAAAAAACGTGACAGTTGAAATATTGGGAGTGCTTCTTAATTATGTGCGCATATATCCCCAAAGCTACGGAACAAGCCGATTTGGGAGCTGAGGAATGTGCTCTTTTGGATACTGTTAAGAAATATACAGTTTTTGAGGATGCTTTTAAGCATAAAGTATCTTGTGCTAGACAGCTCCCTGGATTCTTTCCTATTTTAATTCTATGAAATCTTTCCCATGATTACTCTGTTCTTCTGGCTCTTGTTATCACTCACAGTATGTCTAAACCATTGTGTAGATTTTCACTTGAGGGCTATCCTACCAAGTAAATAATACTCCTTGCAAAACCATTGGTAACAAAAGATGTAATGTTTCCATGATTGAATATTATTGGTGTAATTCAATGCCATTTATGCAATCTCAAAATCATATACAAAGCTCATGTGAAAACAGGACTTGTGTCTCATGAAGACCTCTTTGGTACTTTTCCTTGATCACTCTGTGAATTGAGCTGAAGTAAAAATAAGCAGGATCATGCCAGGTTTTTGTTGTTATGATCCAGGCCAGTGGTTCTCAAACTTTGTAGCACTTCTTAGAATGACCCACTTTTTAAAAGTGGGTCCAGGACCCACTTTTTAGAATGACCAGGACCCACCAGAAGTGATGTCATGGCCGGAAGTGTCATTATCATAACACCAGAGCCTGCTGCTTTCCTGAGAATGCAGCAATAGGCTGTTATTCCTCAGCCATTTTCCAATAGCAAAGCAAATCAGAAAGAAAAAAAAGCCTATTTCCAACCTTGACACAAGCAAATCAACCACACAGCCCTCCCCTTTCCGGTATCCCCTCTTCCCACAATTTCAATATGGCTGCTCTAGGTGCTCTAGGTGCACCTGAAGTTGGCTCATGACCCACTGGTGAGGCCCAATCCACAGTTTGGAAACCAATGATGTAGGCACTGGCGGATCTAGATAAGGTTCTCTCATCTCACC
>JAJKFI010000141.1:1891588-2060572 GCA_029204185.1 Lerista edwardsae
AGAGAGAGAGAGAGAGAGAGAGAGAGAGAGAGAGAGAGAGAGAGTAATTGAATAATCCATTAATTCTCCTGCTGAGCTTCATTTACATAATGGAAAAAATACAGCTTCTTGGATTTTCAAACAACCTGTCTGTATTTGTTTAGACTGCAAATATGTCATACCCAGACTTCAGAACAGTTGCAGGTCTGCTTTTCCTGCTTGGCTACTGTTAAGTCATTTCAGAGAGCCATGCTAACATCCCCGTAAAGCACATTTGTGCCAGCCAGAGAGATGCTGGGCAGATGCAGGCAGCAGCATTGGCCCACAAAGCCAGGGATGGGCAGAGGTAAGTTGCCCCCACGCCTGTTGAGTTTGGCCAGCACAAGGGCTTTAGGGGGTCGGAGGAAGGCAGGAGAGAGGCGGGGGAGGTGGAACAAAGCAGAGGGAGGGCAGCCTTGTGGGCAGGGCGGCCTGGAGAGGGTTACGCTGGATTCAAACCCCTGTCCCTGGGCCATGTGGCCCCTATCCGGACCACTGCAGGATGCTCAGACTTGCACCTACTAAATAGCAGGCACAAATCTGAGCAGCCCCATAGGACTGCCTGTCACTTGCCCCATGGTGAGCTTCAGCAGCCACCCAGTGCACTGGATAAAGCACAGGCTAAGATTGCGCTGTAAGGAAAGTAACCTAGATGCACCTCGAATGAGGGCACAATCCTAACCAACTTTCTAGCACTGACTTAGCTGTGCCAATGGGGCATGTGCAGAGGCGGAGCTACAGGGAGGGCAAAGCTCTAAGTGTTGCAAGAAGCCTTACCCTGTCATGTAAATCCCTCCTCTCCCCTGCTGCTGTAGCCAGTAAGCAACGCCAAGATGTTGCTTTTCCCTGTGAGGATTGGCTAAAACGATGCAGGAGAGGCGTGATTTCCACTGCAAGATAAAGCTTCTTGCAAAACTTAGAGCTTTGCCCTCCCTTAGATCTGCCTCTGGGCACGTGCTGCATCTTGCAGTGGAATAGTAGTCACAGAGGCCTCCTCAAGGAATGTTTGTTCCCTTGCCCCAGAGCTGCATTGCCCTTACCCCGGGGCTGGAAAGTTGGTTAGGATTGTGCCCTGAGTGGTTCCTAAGTATTCATAGTTCATTTGCAAAGCTTTGCTGCCATCTAAGTACAAGAGTGTTCATGGGATTGCTACAGTGTATAATGCATCCAGCTTCTTTGATTCTAATCAGGTCCTGTAACAATATTTTAAAACAAATTTAAAAGTTGAGTTTGCTAAAACAATGCAGATCCATATCCCATACCCAGAATTTTTTTTTAAAGATATTTTTCATGGCTTGAAGTTTATAAAAAATGTGTTATCTCCTTCAATGCTGACAGAGTACCATATGAAGAAACTCTGAATTTCTATACAGCGGGTTGAGCAGGTACACCAGTTTTAATGTTGCATTTGAAAGACTGTGCACATTTTATATAAAACGATGCGTTGTTTTTAGTACTTCACATGAACAGGGGCAGTGCGACCTTGGGCGCCATCTTGACACAGCTGCCACAGCCATGGTACCTAGTAAGGGGGGATGTCCTTTACCATGCTCCTTGCCCAGTTTCCTCAAACCTGGCTCTGTGGGATTGATGGTCTTTTTCAAAAGGACTGTTCAAGTGGCGGTGTCCCTTCATCTGTGCAGTCCCACTGGAAGTCCCACACTTTCAGGTTTGAGGGCGAGGAGCATGGTAAGGAGGCAGGTGATTCGGGGGTGTAGCTAAGGTGGGACTGGGAGGTCCATTGCCCCAGGTACCATGCCTTGAAGGGATATCAGCAGGTCTCCTTAGGTAAGCATTTCCACCTAGAAGTGCCTTTTGAAGGCCTTCAGGGGGCCTTCTGAAGGCAAGGGATGTATGGGTGTGTTTAAATTTATCAGTCCCAGATTTACAGCCCACGTTATAGCCCACAAATACGGCCCACACTCTAATGAGCAAATCATCCTTTTTTGCCTTATCTATCATCTGACACTTATGCCTTATCTAACTATGTAACTAGTTAGATATATACTATGTAACTATGTATCTAACAGCCCAATTCTATTCTTCCCCCACCCTTGCCAATGCAGCAATGCCAAAATGGCTATCATTGCATCCTGCAGGGGAAGGGGCAGTTGCAGAGGGCTCCTCAAGGTAAAGGAACTTTGTTACCTAGGGGTAAGCCTCAGCACCACTAAGGGGTCTACTTGGGCCTGTGCTAGTGAACTTCCTCACCCTGTCGCCACTTTGTGCTGCCCTCTCCCGCACTGTTCCAGCTCCCACCACCTCATCTTGCCTCCTCCACCATCCAGAGTGTCCCAGCGGGCCTTTGTTGCTCCTTCCGCGTCTGTGGGACTGTGCCAGGCTTCCCGGTGTTACTCCTGTAGCATGTAATTCTATGTGCTGTTGAAGTATGTTTCATAGTGCCGTAAAGCAGTTAGTGCTGGTAGAACACGTGTCAGGCCAGCACTACAGCCAATAAGGAAGTTGTTTCCATGATTAAACTGATTTACAAATAGGATTGGACTGTCAGTTTAATCATGGAAACAACATCCCTCATTCTAAAACAGCCATTCTGGATGGAAAATCTGTTTGTTTTTTTCTCAGATTTGAGCAATTGCCTTCCTGGCTGCTGTCAGATGATGTACAAGCATCTCCAAATCTTCTGGAACTATGATGTCTTTTAAGGTTCAAAATAAGACGTGGTGTTAATGGTGTGTCCTAACTAGTTGTATAGCTAATATACGTTAAAACAGATTTTCAATACAGGTTGATTATCCCTTATCCAGACTGCTTGGGATGGAAAGGTGTCCAGATTTTGGATTTTTCTGCATTTTGGAATAATTGCATAAATGTGATGAGAAATGCTTCCTCTTGCTCTTTTTACTGTGACCCGTTTGGGTGTCTGCTGGCCTCTTTGACACTTTTCAACGATGTCTGTATCAGCACACACCACAGAGCAGAGAACAGAACTTACAGCCTGTACGTGAGAACGAGCACCAGACCTTTCTATAGAAAGTTTTTAAGAAGTCATGGACAAAGATGTCTGGATTTTGGAATAGTCTGGATTTTGGATGTCCAGATAATCTACCTGTATAGTATGTTTAGGGCATTTGCAAAGGATACAACACAGAAATTTAAAAAAAATTAAAACAAAGGAAGAGAAATTACAACAAAGGAATAAATATTTGTGCACAGTAGAAGACACACAATAAGTGAGGTGCTTATAGGCAAGGGTGGCACCGCCACAAGGCAGCCTGCATCAGGGGCAGAGTGCAAGGGAGCTGCAGTTTGGGATGTCCCTCATTCCGAATCTGCTGCCACCTCCCTCCAGCCCATCACAGATGCAAGTCGAATTGATGCACTTCTCTCTCGCTCAAGCAAAAAGTAGATAGCCCCAGTGGCATAGTATAGGTAGGGCGAAAGTGCCCAGCTGGCTAAAGTGCAACTCTTTTGTTAAAACGGTTATGAATATTTTTCACCTTTTGATTCAACAGTTTTCATGACTCTATGACTAATAAATACATTTCAGAGTCATGCTTTCCCATTTCCCCCTTTAGTAATATCCAGGTCCTTTAACTGGCATGAGTAACTGACAATCAATAATGGAGAGCAGATAGAACCGCAAAAATTTTGCATGGGTGAGTCTTTCTGTAGAAATTTGCTCCTTGGAGATCTATCTTGGAGATCTATCTCCTATCTTGTGGGTTTCACGCTAATGCAACCATACCAATTTGCAGATTCCCTCAGCAACTGTCAAACTCTTTTTTAAAGGAAAGTACATTTGTATGTGACCCGTCTCAATACCACTTAGTCCCTCATTAAAATCAACAATGTTTACTCCCTGTGTGTTCATTTTTATGGGCCAGGAACCTAACTCGGGATCGTATTTCATGAACATGCCATCTTGATGTTTTCCGTGATTGATTTTGTTAAAAGAAAGAGTAAATTTGTTACTGTGAGAAGAGGCTGGTTCCATAATCCTTTTGCACACACCCAAATTGTCCTTGATTTCTTCCGTCACCCATGTGCTATGAGTGGGAGGCAGGAATGTGGCTCTAATTAATGTAATAGGGATGAGCAAATGAGTCCCAATCAATTATGGTTACATTTGCTTTCATCATACTTGCCAGCGGTTGGTGAATTCTCTGACAGTTTGAGTGCAACGTTTTCAGAAGCCCCCAGTGAATCAATAATAAGTGACATTCATAAATATGCACATTTTGCAAAGGCCTCTCTCTGGATTGGCTTGGGGGGAGGGAGGAAGGTATTAAAGTAAACCTCAGGAGGTCCTAAGAATTCAGAGTCACTGTAGTCTGGGTTGGAGGCATGAAGGGGGGGGATTACATGAAGAGTGTCACTGACTCAGCAGGAGAGAGGAGATATTGCTGCAAATACAACCTTATCCAAAATTGCTGAATGTGACTTAAATATGACCAGAATAGGCAGCTAAAGGTGTTTCTGGTGTTTACTATCCAAAGAATTGCTCGTGTTCCAAAGTACCACCAATTTAAACTGATTTAATTGTTTCACCCTTCCCAGAGAATCCTAGGAACTATTATATAGGCCTATAAAATGGCTAAGGGATCTCTAACAGAGAGTTAGAGTCTCTTTTTCTTTGTAGCTGCATTTGCATATGTAAGTCAGGGCTCATTCATACATCTCATCTCCATAAGCATTTATCAAGCTCTAATTCCCAAGATTCTTTGCAGGAAGCCATGACAGTCAAACTGATATAGAGTAGATATAGTCTCACTATACTCTGAGGGTATCAATGTTTATACTGCACATTAAAGAGCCTTAAACAATAGCTATAATGGGCATTTGCATACACGTGAATGTTGGCAGGAACAGGAAGAAATAATTGTTGAAAGGGTCAGATACAAAGACACCCCTTCTATTTATAGAATGGCATTCACCTGGGCTGAACTTGCTACTTCAACCTCAAACGCAAGGTGTTTTAGGGGCCAGTCCGTGCTTGGCTAGCCTGCATGATGCTGCAGTGGCTACTCAAACTCTGCAGGCTGGCTGGAGGCCAGGCAGCAGTGGAGAGGTAAGTAATGTTTCACTTACCTAGTCTGTCCCTCCCTCATCCCCAGTGGGCCTATTCAGATCTATGCCAACTCTTTTACTGGGATAAATCTGGTAGGTCCAAGGGGGTGTGCCAGGCCTGGACCAGGAGCATAGGATCAAAGGCTGTTTTTGCTGCATTGTCTCCAGCACTGCATTGTATGGGCAGGAGGTGTGGGCTGATGGTTGAGCGCTGGTGCTACCTGAAGCTAAGCAGGAGAATCTGCGGTCTTGTTTTTGGATGGGAGATGGAATGTCAGGCTGTGACAAGTTGCAGTACCCCCTGGGGCAGGACAGAGTTGCTGATGAGCTGATTAGTCACTGCAGGTGAGATTTGCAGGGGACTGTGTGAGAAGGCCAGCCGGCAAAAGAATGGAGTCCAACCCTGAGGACCTGTCCAGGCTTGATTTACTTGATTGCTTGCTGAAGCTCAAAGGCACCCAGCCAGAGGAGAGAACCACACTGTGAAGGCTACATCTGGGATTGAGATTTGGTGAATCCTAGAATACTGTATATTTGTAAAGAACCACATTGAAAAGTGATGGTTTAAATGAGCCTGCACTTGTAAGCTGCCTTGAGCATTTGCATGGGAAAGGTGGGATATAAATTCTTCAGATAAATAGAACAAATATCCTGCCCATCAAATTGAGCTGCCAGTTGGCCAACGTATCTTTGCATGAAAAATAGTGTTTGCCAGAGTATTGGGGGCTCCATTGTCATTGTGGGGTGGGCAGTTGCCTGTACACTTTGTAATGCTTTGCCGTCCTTGATACAGACTGCTGTGGGGTGTGTGTGTGTGTTGGGGGGTTGGGACACCAATCCCAATACTTCAAATGTTGATTCAAATTCGTCTCCTCTCCTCTCTCTGATGCTCTCGTGAGATACTAGAATTCTTGCCTCATGTCTTACGTTTCAGATGAGCCAAATAAACCCCATAAACACTGTGGGTCAAAATGTTTTGCTTCCTCCGCCCTCAAAGGCATAAGAGATCCCAGGCTGGATCAGACCCTGCTGTATTCTGTTTCGAACAGCGGCCAGCCAGATGCTCTTCCCTTTGTTTCCTTTGGAAAGCAAAGCTTTCCTCTCCAAATGAAACATCCTCTCTTCTCTACACTGAACAGTCTTGATTTCTTCCACCTTCTAGTTTTACAGCAACACCACTGAGAAGCAGCCTGTGTGATGCGTCTGGCTTTTGTTCATGATAACAGACGCACCTTACATCTCCCTTAAATTGGCATATCATTTTCTTTTTCTCGTTCTCTTTTTCTTTGTAGCTGCATTTGCATATGTATGTCAGGGCCCATTCATACATCTCATCTCCATAAACAAAAAGAAAAACATCTGCTTCCTGTTTTAACTCTCATTGGGAGATTGCTTTTGTAGGATTAGATCAGGAGGTGTGGGTTTACACTGTTGTGCGTGCTGCAGAGCCATCTCCTGGCTGCATGGGGAACATGCCGTGACTACATCTCCAGCAGCTGAACACCAGCACCAACACCAACTTCTAGATGATTTTTTTCCTGATTGCCTAGACTCTTCCATTAGTGCTGTGCTGATACTCGATATGCATGAGCAGCAAAATATTTTAGGTCTAGTGGGCAAAAGGAATCAGCAAGTTTCTTCTTGTAACATTCATGGGGTCCTTAATCTGGCACTACAAGGGTAGGGGTCACTAGATAAACCAGATTAGCTGGATGAGTAGTTGCTCCAGCTTTACCACTGGGACTAAGTCCACCCAAAAATACACATACACTTAGAGTCTGAGACTTACTGTGCATTTTGGAAAACCACCTCTGTCCCCACTAAAATAAAATTTAGTGGGTGCTGCATGCATGCCACTTCATTGGCCTAGATGGAGAAGAGCTGTATGGCTGCAGGAGTAATATACGTTATTCTAATACTCGCAGATCAGAATTGTAATTATTATTTCAGAATATTTAAATGCCCCCTCACATTTTTGTGAAAAATGCTACATTTTTCAGGCTCCTGAATGCCGCTGTAAAGCGGCCCCTCTCCTTCGCCTTTAGAGCTGTTTGCAGCTGTGAACGCAAAGCAGAAGAGACACCTTCAGAGCACAAATGGCTCAATGCCAGTGACTCAAAACAAATTGCAAAAAACCCATTTCACAACTCAAGTCGAACCACCCCAAGTCAAGTGCTCATCCCTGATACCATACATATAACACATACAAAATACAACATACACTCCACAATCTAGTGAGATATATCATATACTCATCCACGAACCTTTCATATAAGAATGCATTTCATGTCCAAAAATCAATTCCATTAACTCTTGAGATTGTAACTGTTCCAATACTAGAATTTATTAGTCTGTATCATCCACGTTTCTTGCTTTCTTGTACACGCATCAGATAAGCAATTTTAAACAAGTCCATCTCCCATAATATTAAAGACTAAACTTCTATTTGTTCTCCATTAACATGTTAACATACAAGCTGTCAATGACAGATGAAAGATAATTTCAAGAATTTGTTGAAACCCTACAGAAACTCTAAAATTATAACTTCTGAGTTCATATGAAATCTTGGTCCAATAATTTGGCAGCTCTCATTTGAGATCTGCAAACAAAATTCCTGAATTTTGGACAATACCACCAGATGTGAAATGTATCTGCTTTATTTTGATTGCGTTTCCAGCAATTTTCTTTCATTTTCATAGAGTCAAGCATCAATGAGCCATCATTTTAAAATAATGTTCTGTTCAGCTGACATAGGGTGATTGTCTCATTCCTGTTGCCTAAATAAAATTCCAGTGAATGAACACACAATATTGCCATAGCCAATTTACACACTGTACGGAAAAGGCAAGATTGTTCCAAGATATGAAACAGAAAGATCAATTGACCCCTTCCCAGTATCATGTGAGGGGGCACAGAAGGACCTGGATGACCTTTGGTACTGTACCTGCTATTATACAATGGGCCCTCACTATCTGCGCAGGATCTGTTCCCAGACTCCCAGCAGATACCAATATCAGCAGATGTGGAAAGCCCTCAAAGGTCCTCCTGGACATGATGGGAAGCACCTTCTGGTTGCGTCCAGGAAAGGTTCTGAGGCCCTTCTAATGAGTTGTTAGCACCTGCATTGTGTCAAATCTGCAGGTGCTGAACCCACAGATGAGAAGGGCAGACTGTATCAGCTACCAGCTATATGCTGTCAACTCCATTATGAATGGCAGGCAAAATATTTTAATCCTGTTTAATAGTTTGAAAAATTACCATGCCAACCCTAACAGATATATAGAAAGAATTTTGGTAACATATTAATCAAGGAAACAGAAACCTTTATTGGCATACATATTAATCAAGAAGAAGAGACAATAATCCAAGCATTCCAATAGAACTTTATTCGGTTTCAAAGGTCTTTGAGCCATTTCCAGAAACACCCTTGTCTAAGGACAATTCAGTCCTCTTCATTTACTGCCTTGACAGAAGAAGACTCTGCCTTTGATGAATGATCATGCCAATCTCCATGTTCTCCCAGTTTTCTCATCAGGTATATGGGTCACCTATGATGTCTCACTGCATTAAGCTGGTGTTGCGTTCTACGAGTTCATGAGAAAAGCAACACTTACTTCAAATGGTATATGTGACATCACACTTCAGCCAAATGCCAGGGGACTGCTTGGTTTCAGTGGAACAAGTCTGGCTTTGGGGGAAGGAGCATCTTTTGTATAAAGGATGACCACTGAATCACACAGGAAGATGAGAGATTTGCAAGCGAATTGTCTGTCAAAGAGTTTCTGGCATCCAGAGAGTGTGACCCAGGACATGGCTTCAGGACTGCAATATGGGAGGCCCTACTTGGAACTGCACCACAGGCAAAGACCTCGACCTAGGCCCCCCTGTGATAGCCTCCCTGGGGGGGGGGGGAGAGAGAGAGAGAGAGAGAGAGAGAACCTGGGAAAGCGGGTTAATCCCTCCCATGTTTATTGTCATTGGACCAGTGAAGAATCTGAGAGCATAATCTTTGTGCTATAGCTGCAGTCTACGGGAGTCCCTAACTAAATAAATAACCGCATAGCCTTCCCCCTTTCCAGTGTCCCATCTTCTCCTATTTTCAATGATGGCTGCCCTAGGTGCTATGCAACACACCTAAAATTGGCTCATGATCCAACTAGTGTGTCCCGATCCACAGTTTGAGAAACAGTGTGTTAAAAAAATGCCGGAATATGTAGAGGAATATGTAGACATACTGGGATGTGGTGGTGCTGCACGTTAAACTGCTGCTGCTGAGCTTACTGCCACGTTAGCAGTTCAAGACCACACGACAGAGTGAGCTCCTGTCACTTGTCCCAGCTCCTGCTAACCTAGCAGTTCGAAAGCACATAAAAATGCAAGTAGGCAAATAGATACAATTTTGGTGGGAAGGTAACGGCGTTCCGTACACCTTGGTGTATAGTCATGCTGGCCAAATGACCACTGAAGCTTGTCCTCTGACAACATGCCGGATCTTTGGCTTAGAAAGGGAGGAAACCTTTACCTTTACTTTTAGAGTTGTTAGAGAATGGTTTTAAATTTCTTGCAGATTTCAGAGTTGTTGTTTAACAAAAATGAGAAGTGCAGAAAGTGGTGTTATGTGTTATTATTTCATTATCAAAAAAAAAAATCCCACCTCTAGTTCCACAATTATGTAACTCCCTAATGGGGGAATCTAAGATCTACCCCCTCCCATGTGGCATTCAGGTGAGGGCTCAAGATGTTTCTGTTCCATCTGGCGTTGGGTGTTGAGTTGTCTGCCACCTATGTCCTTGTATCAGTACTTGTATTGTAAATAGTTTGCCTTCCTTCAATTGTTTGTTGGTTTGTTTATTGGATCTTTATATTGCTTTCCTAAAAATCCAAAGCGGTGTACATAGAAGATAAAAAAGCCATCAAAATAACATATTAAAATTTAAAAGCAATTGAAACCATTAAAACAATATAACAATAAAAACAACAGTAAAAGAGCAGAACAGCATAACATAGTAAAATAGTATAAACAGCTTAAAAGTTAAAAGTTAAGAAGGGGTCCCTAGGGAGTACCTGCCGCCCCCAAAGCCAGGCAAAATGGGCCTTTAAACCCCATCGACGGTATATGTCAAGGATCTTCATGTATACATTGAGGTATACATCCTCAGGTCATCAGGCAGCTGGTTCCAGAGTCATGGTGTCACAACTGAGAAGGCCCTACTCCTATTTTACTCTGAGAGCCCAATCCTAAACTGACTGGCTCCTGCATGAGCAGTGGTAAAAAAAATGGCAACTGCTGCATCCCGCAGGAGCCGGGCAGCCACCAGAGGCTACTCGGGAGAAGGGGACATTCATTCTTTTCCCCTGGGGAAAGTCCCGTCGCTCACGATGGGGCTCCTCAGCTCATCATTGGCCGTGTTGCTGCTAGTAAATTGAGCAGCCCCATGTAAGGTTGCTCAAGACACCTACAGGGATAAGATCCAGTGGTGGAAGCCACTGGCATTTCCCACCCCTTTGAAGCCAGCTCCTCCCCTCCCCCACCCAGTTCCTCCCGCCTCCCGCCGCACCAAATGGGCTTACCAGCGGCTGGCAATGCTGGAGCACCGGCCAGCCACCCGCTGGTGCTGGGGCCTGGCACCAAATGAGCACCGTCCCAGTGCAGGTGCAGAAGTGTCGTGGGCATGCTCTCCGACATCCGCTACATTTTCACCAGTGGTACACATGTAAGACTGGCCATAAAGGCCTTCTGGATTGGGCCCTGACTTTATTTATATTTTTTTTCATTGTTTTATTGTTGTTAATGTCCTGCATATTTCAACCAATAATTGTGAGCCGCTCTGGGCATCTGCCCCAGCAGAGGAAAGGAGGAGTAAAAATCTTTTTAAAAATAAATAGAACACTGTAGGCAAAACCAACAGCTTTTATATGTGTAAGAAATGGTTGGCATAAAAAAATAAGACATGTTGATGACTAATTTGGAACTATTTACTATTAGGGATATAATTAGTGTGTTATTACCAGGTTTATATTTGTTCTTTTTGATGTTATAAGTTAACTTCTCCTTTGTGGTTCTGTTACTTAATTGAGTGAGTGGTATGGTGTATAAGAATACAAGCTACAATTAAAGAAATTCAAATATATGAAGCTTTTCTGATTCTGAAATCACACCTGTCGTAACTGCAGTATTTTATTTGACCCCTGTTCGTGGCATCCTCCAAATTCACAAATACTGAACCAATTTCACTCAGGGCTGTGTTTTCGAACAGAATCTATTTCCCCCCCCCATCACTGGCAGGATGACAACAGCCCCCCCTGTGATGTAAACTCATGTCTTATGTTGCAACATGTTGACCTGACAATGTGCCACCACAATTTTAACAATATGGTTCTAAAAACCTTTCTTCCTGTCAACAAATATTTGAACTTGAAGTGAAGTCAGCAGCTGAGAGGAGCAGAATGGAAAGGTAATTACCCACGATCTCCTCCAGGAGATGACAGAAAGCACGTTGCAATTTGGAAGCTCTTGGGCTGAGTCTGACTTATTACAGCTACCCCTCTCACGCAGCAGCTGCTCATCTCTGCATAGCATTTTGAACTGTATATCTCTTATGTTCAAGTACAGTGGAAACAATGGCAAAAAGTCCCAACTTTTTTCTTAAACTGCAGCAGTCAGACCACAAGCTCCGTCCTAACAACATTGCAAGCCATAGGATCTTCTCAAAGCTCTGTCACAGCCAACACCATGAAGCAGTCAATGTAGACTTCTGGTTCTGTAATGTCAGTAATTATCCTGCTCTAGTGCCACATGAAATTTGGTCTCTGGCACACAATTAACATGCAGGTTCCCAAGTTAAACTGTGTTGGGTCCTACCCAGGTGCTGGTGCCAGGCTATTTTGCACCCTAGGTAAGGCTAATGACTTGCACCCCAAAACACTTTTTGTAAGATTTTATAATATAACTATATTCCACAGCACTGTTGTGGTATTTATCTTAAAATAAAAAATCTAAATTGTCAGTTGCATTTTTACATGGGTTAAAATAATTAATCTGTATAAAACTGTGCCCCTCAAAAGTCAGTAGTCTACACTCTGCCTTATGGGCTAATGATACCACAAGTACTGGCCCTACCTCGAACTCAGCTCTGTAGCTCTTTTCCTCCTGGGGTCCAGTTGGCCTCCCCATTCCTATGCATCCTTGGTGACTGTCTTGAGAAGTGGTAATTTGACTCTGACTACAGCACTGTACTTTAAGGGACATGGTGGCACTGCGGGTTAAACCGCTGTTGTTGGGTTTTCTGACTGGAAGGTTGGGAGTTCAAGACCCTGCAACGGAGTGAACTCCCGTTGCTTGTCCCAGCTCCTGCCATCCTAGCAGTTTGAAGTAAAAAATGCGAGTAGATAAATAGGGACCACTTCGGTGGGAAGGTAACGGCGTTCCGTGCACCTTGGCGTACAGTCATGCCGGCCACATAACTATGGAAACTTGTCCTTGGACAGACGCCGGCTCTACAGGCTCAGAAACAGAGATGAGTACCGCCCCCTACAGTCGGTCACAACTAGACCATTTGGTCATGGGGAAACCTTTATCTTTACAGTACTGTACTGCTCATTATATGGTATCTCAGTAGCAGGGCTGGAAGAGCTCCACCTAGTGATTAAATGATGACATGGTGTTTTGGAAAGAAAAAGCAGTTCTTTTTTCTTATTGGGATAAGGTGCAGCTGTGCAGCATTTCTTTAGGTAGAGGAGTGGGGTATAAGAGCAGGCATTTGAGAGTCAATTGTTGCCCTTTGTTGTTGTCAATTGTTAATAAAAGAGAACTTTATTAAACAACCAGAAAGCTTTGCACTCAAAAAAGGTGAGTTGAAAAGACAGTTTTACCATAGTTTTACCAACACATGCCCAACTCTAACCTGAGCTCTTTTAACACAGACTTTGTCACAGTGACCTCAGTGTCTCTTTCTGACACATCACTCCCACTTGCCAAGAAATGTTGCAGAGTCCTCAAATTCATAAAGGACTCAAAACTGAGACGGCATCTAACAAGACCAATTTACTCAATTCATCTGCATAATTTTTGGAACACTGCCAGTTGCAAAAACAATCTTATTCTATGAAGATTTGAATTGATTTCCCCAAACAAGAAGGCAATTCTTTGTTGTGTCAGCAGTTCCAAAATAGAAAGCTTCCTGTGTTGCCCTCAGGTGAACAGGATCCTTCTGCCATTGGCTGTTAAACCACATCAGCCTCCTTCAACTCTGCCATCATAGTGAGATTGTCACACAGAAGAGGGTAGCAACACAAATCCAAAACATTAAGATTCCAATCAGGCAATGGTGTAATTAAATTTAGGGCACAATCCTAACCTGGAGTTAGGCCGGCACAGTTACACCAGCAAAGTTTGGCCGCCACAAGGACCACCATAAAGTGCTTTTGAACCAAGCTTGGAGTCAAGGAAGATGGCTCACATCTGTGTGCTGGCCTCTATGACTCTGAAAGTGGTCCAAACATACTTTAGGTGTCCGTTGTGCCAGCCAAACTTTGCTGGCCTAACTCTGAGTTAGGATTACGCCCACAGTCACAGGTTCCAATGCATTTTGACACGGTCATTCTCAAAAGCAATGTTTAGAACTCCTCTTTTGCGAGCTCCAAAAGAAGCTACGAACTACTGTAGAAGCTACTACTTCTGTTAGAAACGAGGATGCTGTTTACATTAGAAATGTTTATAATAGAACATTTGTCATGCAACAAAATAAATTCTGTGCCTTGCACTAAGCAGAAGGATGATGGCATGGTCGTGAACCCCTTCCCAAGGATGCTCCAGGACGTGTTTGCCTGAATGATAAGAGAAATGGAATTTGCAGGCTGAATTCTAGTCTAGTCTGCTGCTTTCTGATATGACTGTTCCTAGGTCTGCATGCAAAAGGACTGCTTTGTTCTACCTCCTCTTTGTGGTATGGCGTCAAAAAGGCAGTTATCTCTATTATCTGTTTTGATGCTTGTAAAGGATGTGAGGAGGTTCAAAGCCCTAAGTGCAAGAATCCCTGGAGGCTCTCTGTTTCTGAGCATTTCCTACCTAAAGCACAATGATTCTGTCTCTGAAAAGCACTGTGGGGTCCTATCTGTGCCTTGCGTGTCATGGGGTAGGTTGGTGTAATGAGTGTGTTTCGCCATTGCCAATCATGGATTGGCCCTTTTCAGGCATGACTAGCAGCCCAATCCAAAGTAAGTCTCACCCACCAATGCAGCTGCACCAATGTTAGCGGGTGTGAATCCCACGGAGGGGCAGTCCTCAAGGTAAGGGAACATTTGTTCCATTACCCCAGATGAAGCCTCTGCTGCCTCAATGTGTCTCCTTGAATTAGCACAAGCTATTTTTCTGGTGTAAGTCTGAGTGGTGAATCAAGGCTGGGAAGGGGGGTAGGATATGATATTGCCAGAGCTGGCGCTGTCGATAACTACACATTCCCACCCTTGGCACAACCCTCTCCCCTCTCAGAAACACACCGGGTACCCTCTCCCTGTCCAGCCCATCACTATCTCATCAGCACTATCTCATCAGTGCGCAACTGCTTCTCCACTGGCCCACATGCATGGTGGCCAGCCATTGCACTGATGGCCTTGTTTGCCAGAGGAACCTCGTTTCGGCTGGCATCCTCTCACTTCCACTGGCGGAGAGGGGAGGATAGGTTTGTGTTGTGAGATGGGGGAGCCTTTGGCGTGTCTTCCTGTAATCGGAGTGTACTGGCAGTTTGCCATGGATGCTGCTGGTGTTGTTGCACTCCCTGTATTTTAGAGTCTGTGGCTTTCTTTTCAACTTATGTATTAGAATCAGATATTACCTTGACTAAGGCTATCCATACTTACCTGTGAGTAAGCCCCATTGACTATAGTGAAACGTACTATACTACTATGAAAGTGGACATGCATAGGATTGGTTGCATAGGTTAAGATGCCAGCATAAGGAAAGCATGGGTTTGGCCATTCGTGGTGCAATTTGTTAAGAGGAAAAAAATTGTTTCTGTCAGGGGAAAAATAGAGAAAAGGGGGAGGAAGGATTGAAAAAGTAAGTGCTGGGGTCAGTGGATCTATATGGGCTTGAAAACAGACAAGAACTCCCTACAGATGCCACAAAGAGGCCCCTTCTCATTGAAACCGATGTCTGGATTATACCAGTTCAGGCAGCAGGTGGGTCTTGTGCAACTGACAGCTGTCTCTCCCCCCTCCCCATCAAAGGAATTCCCTGGGCGTAACAAAGTAAACCTCAGGGGGGAGGGTCCTAGTCCAGGGGCCCCCCCCCCCGACAGACAAGTATGTGTGAATTTTTTTTTGTATAGGGAATATGCAATGTGAGCTCTCTTCCGCACTCTGAAAAGGTTTAGCCCAGATATAGGCTAGCCATTTTAATAAAAAACAAGGTCAGACAATCTCCTTCTAGTTTCCAATTCTCTCTCACACGCTCCCCTCCACCTACACTTACCTAAACCCAAGGGAATTACGCCAAATGCCTTCAAAAGATTTCAGGTACATGTTCAGTAAGATATTGTACACCCCTAGCTCTTGGTCACTACGCGCTCTGTCTCTGAAGCGTCAGTGTTGTCAGTCACTGAAGTTCTCTCTTTATCCACATAGCAGGCTTCCGGGACGACAGCCCTGGTTGGAGCTTCCCAGCGTACTTCAGTAATGGCCTTAACCCTGACCTTTGCAGATCGGGTGGTCTCTGGGGAGAGCAAGGTAATTCAGAATCCATTCTCATTCTCTCCAGAGCTGTGGCTGCCAGTCTGGCGGAGATGTGCCTACGTGGGGAGATTGCGAAAATCCTCAGTGATGGACTGCTGTCCACGGGTGGTGAAACCAACTTGCGCAGTGAGGCCATGTGGCCAACCTCCAACCTGAAGAGGAAGAACAGTGAGTGATAAGTGTACGTTTCTGACGACATCGTGTTTGTATACCGGGAGGGTGCACAGCTCCATCACGGAATGCATGTTTTGTAGGGCTGTGTCCTGGGAACATTCCCCTCTTTCCACTCTGTCCTTCTCGGTGGCTCTAATGCATCTTTGTATTCTTATTGTCATTACTGTGTTATCTTCATCCTCTGATGAATTAGATGCAGAGGGAGTGCCAGGCCTATCGACTGTATCACTGAGGAAAATGAAGCCGACTGAGAGTGAGGACAGCACTTCCTGGATCAGTTTCCTAAGTGGCCACTTAGTGAATGAGGCTGATTTCAGAACCCTAATAAAGCTGATCAGATTTGGCTACATGCTGATGCTGCTGAGAACAAAATGTCAAATCCAGACTCCCTGTGAATAGGTGGACACTTGTGATCCCTTTTGACATAATTAAAAAAAAGTGCTAAAGGCTTTTCCAGTCCTGTCCTCCGTGACCACAAATGCTGCCCCTCCCTTGTGTTTTGCAGGCAGGAGGTCCCAGATTCAATCCTTAGAATCTCCGTTTCAGAGGTATTGGGCAAGAGGACAGGAAAGCCTTTCCTGAGAACGCTGATATGTCTCCAGCAACATCTCTTGGGGGGGGGGGAAGGAAATAGGCCTGAGAATTGCATTCTGGGTAACCAAAGACAATGCATTATCTGAGGATAGGAGAGAGAGGGGAGGGAAGGGGAGAGAGAGAGAGAGCGTCTTGTCTCCTTACCAGACTGGTGAGGGAGGGATGGGTGTTCAGTAGGTTTCAAGACTTAAAAACTGGTCACTTGTGCTTAATAAAGTTAAACCCCACCACAGTCTGGTGCCTTCCGTGGGGGTGGTACAAAGGTAATAGGCTACCTCAGAATGCCAGATGCAGGGGAGTGATAGCAAGATGCAGGTATCTAGTTTTTTTGTGTGCTCCCTGAGGCATCTGGTGGGTCACTCAGTAATGACTCAGTGCTTTGCCCAGGGGACTGCTTTACTTTAGTCCTTCTCGTATGCCTTTTGATAGGAAACTTCTTCCGTCTTCACTCCGACCCTGCCTAAAGTGATATAGGCAGAGAGGAGGGCTTACACCAAGTATCCAGAACTTGGATGTAAAATAGAGAAATGGGGATTTGCTTCACTGCTTTGCTTAAAAGGGGGGATTTGCTTCACTGCTTTGCTCCCCTCATCGCACACATGTATTTCAACACCCAAATCAAAACCCACATGAATGTGCTCAGCTCTTCTCTTAGCAACCGGCATTTGCCATGTACTTTTTTGCAAACGGCATCCCTGGCTGCATGGTATATGGGGAGGGGGAGTGGGGAGCTGGCTGGCTCTCAGCTGTTCAGGAGAGCAAAGCAAGGAGAAGATTGATGATGCTCTCTGGATGTAAGATCTCCTCCTTGTGAAGGCTGCTTATGAGGCCTGATAGACTTGTCATCTCTTAATAAACATCGCTGATATGTTGGAGAGGAGAGTGCAGGAGCAAGGGGAGGACAGATAGAAGGTGGCTAACAATTCACTCACTGCCATGCTCCTCCCAGCTGCTTTCCAAAGGCAACTTACGAAGCAACAAAGGCTACTTTCTGCCTAATTGCACAATTCTAACCAAGTTTCCAGCGCTGGTGCAACCACAACACAGCCCACAATGCAACCAACCTCAAACTTTCCCTTACCTTGAGGAGGACCCCATGACTGCCCACACCACCACAGACTGCAGCATGCACCCTGTTAGCACAACTGCAGAGTCGCTGGAAATTTAGTTGGGATTGGGATGTTGGTTCCCTTCATCCTTTTCGGTTCATGTGGTGTTCTCATGCGGGCCTGAACTTGGAGGTCAAAGCAAACTCAAACCAAAAGCTAAACTAAATAAATTTATCAGGGATGTGCACTCAAGTCAGCGACTCATTAACTCAACTCAAGTCTCAGGGTCAATGACGGGAAAAAATTACTTGAATTTGATGACTCCTGATGAGAGAGAGAGAGAGAGAGAGAGAGAGAGAGAGAGAGAGAGAGAGAGCTTGTTTTTTTCATCACTTCCTTGTTGCCCTGAAATACCTCCTGGGAGATCAGGACAGCGGCAGATATGGTGGGAGAAGGGTAGGTGGTTCCAGGAGGTGAGTCTGGGGGGTTATGGAGAGAAGGAAGGCTTTTTTACTTTTGTTCAGGGACTTGACTTGTTTCTTGAAATGACTCAGGACTTGAGTCAAAATGACTCAAAGCTTCTCAGGTTGAGTCATGCCGGGCGTGTACTGTGACTCACGAGTCAAGTTGCAGAGTCACAGACTCATGGTTTATGACTTGAGCTGAGTGACTTAAGCACATCCTTGGTATTTATTTACTTATACTGCTTTTCCACCTCAGAATTTTCCTCACAACAAAGAATAACCAGATGTAGAATTCCAAACAATAAAAGCAGAATTCCTAGGTCAGTAGCAGTCACTTCCGGATATGAGGGCCTGAGCTCTCTGAGTTAGGCATCTCTCTTGCCTAATGCTCATGACAAATAGGTTGAATTCTGTCATTTCCTCTATTGTCAAACAGATATGAAACATGGCTTCAAAGTATATGTTTTACCTGAATTAAAACAGACCCCCTCCCCAATTTTAGGTCTACAGTTCAGGATAACGATTTGATTTTTAATTTGATTTTTTTTAAAAAAGTTTTGCTAAAATACCAGATGTGGCACTAACCCTTTCTGGAACAAATCATGAGCCTATAAAAACCAGTCTCTGGCAGGCTTTAAAAATACTGTATACTCTTTATTGCATTGCTTTTAAAAACTTCTAAAAAAGAAAAACCAAAACCACTATCATCCATATTTAGAACTCGGATATTAACAACAGATTTATTATGAGGGAATTCAGAAAATGGAGGAGGAGCCAACATTATATTTGACTTACAGACCTGGGCACCACTCTGGTCCTGAGCACAGAGAAGGAAGGCAAGCAGGAGGTGGTGCAAAAACCAGCCAGTGAACTCCTCTGCCAGGGAAGCCTCAGAGTTCTGCAAAGGGCTGGTTCCCCAGTCTCCCCCCAGGGGAAGCTGCCTGGAGCCCTCTGCCTCTTACTGACCTGTTACATCACTCTTTATCGTAGGCAGTAGCTGATGTTTTAATGGCTGCAACTTGTGTAGGCTTTGTGAGACTGTTTCTTCTCCCTGGAGCATAAACTAAGCACTTATTTTTGATAGATGTTATTTACTTCTGCTATTTTTAATGCAGAACAGCTTGAATTGTCACTGGGCGACTTCTGTTGCTGCTGACTATCTTATCAGAGGTGTGGGAGACAGCCTGCTCCTTGCAGAATGATCTAGGCTGGAGTGCTCTGGGTGAGTTGGCACCAGCAGACATTCCTCCACTTTGAACAGGCCCTGGTAGATAGTTGGCTTTAGTGTGCAGATGGCTTTTTTGGCATTCCTGAGAAACCATCAGGGAGAAAGGAAGGTGCCATTGTCAGACCCTGGCACGACAGTCCCACATCCAGTGCAGGCACTAGGCAATCATGATTAGTATGGTGATGATGATTGTGATGAAATGGATATTTTATATACTGCTTTGCAAGAAAAAATGTTTACAAAGCCATTTCCATTGCAAGAGGAATGAGAAAAGGTTTCCTGCTCCAAAGGGGCTCACAATCTCCTGAGATGAGCATAGGAGACACCAGTAGCATCCACTGGAGAGTTGCTATGCGGGTTGAATAGAGTCAGTTTCTATTCCCCTGCTAATTTCCATTCAAACCAGTGCAGGTAAGTGGCAGTAGGGGTGGAGTGGGGGAGGATGGTGGAAGGATGGAGGGGGTGAGGAGGGGCATAATAGGGCAGGAAAGGGCAGGCTAGGATCGGCAGTGCTGGCCTGTGCCAAACCCTGTTCCCCCTCCTGAGTCTGAAAGGGGCAGCTCAGACTTGCAGCAGTGATTTTGCTGGTGCAGATTCAAGTAGCCCCATTGCACAGGCTGCGGCTCTACTTCCCATTGCACAGGCTGAGCTCTACAGGTGGGTTATGGAAAGCTGGGAGCAGCCATCTTGGAAGCTGCAGACCTTGACCTTTAAAATTTTTGGTTTTAGTTCAGTGCTTTTATATAATATTTTATCCTAATCCTGCTTTCTGTCGGGGATGTTTCGTAGTTGTGTAATTGCTGCAGTCCAAGAATGCCAATTTGCATTTCAGGAGTGTCATTTTATTATGTTACAATGACAGCATTTCCTGCTTGATGATGTCACTTCCTGCCACAACATCACTTCCAGGTTAACATCACTTCCTGTGGGTCCCAAAGATGACAACACTTCCGGTGGGCCCCGACACAAGTGCCATTCTAAACAGTGGGTCCCAGTCTGAAAAGTTTGAGTACCACTTCTGTAGATCAATAGTTCCCCAGGGAGCTGTAGAAACCAGCCAGGGAAGCCAGGGAATCCTTGCAAAAAACTAGCCACCCTATACAATGTATAGGATTATAGCTCCACTGCTGTAGATGCTATAGGCAACCATGACTTACCAGCAAGCAGGCGAGAAATCAGGATTTCTCTGGGGACCAAACTAGACGTGACAATGAGGGTAGCGATGCTTAACAATGCTCTGGAATGTCAAGCCATTGAGAATCTGCTGTTCCAGTCCACGTTGCCCTATGTGGACTGGATAGAATGGCATAGGGCAGTTTTTGGCCCTTTTCCCATTTATATTTCCCAGAGGATACCTATTTTCATCTGCGGCAGGCTGAATATCAGCTATTCCTTTGGTAGGGAGATTGCTGCTTAAATGGCCCAAAATGGCTAGCTGAAAGGGGCTAAACATTGGGGGCTTATTTTGCCATAAGAAATAGATATAAAATGGGCATTGAAAAAATGTATTCTTTGTAGTAGTCACTCAAATGCTTTCCTCCAAAGCTGCTGGAGACAGTCTGGGGTCTTCGTACCTGTTCACAAGATTGCAGTTGTCCTGGATGGAACCCACCAAAACAATAGCCAATTTTGGAGAGCACACACAGAGTGTTTCCCTTCCAAAGCTGCTGCTGTGTGTTTCTTATTATATTGATTTATGCACCAGTCTCCCAATGTTCTCCATCCGTCTGTGCTGACCTGATCACCAGAACCTCAATGCAATAGCACCCTAACTTTTTGTAAGCTAATTAATTAATTAATTAATTAATTAATTTTTATCCCGCCTCTCTGCCCCATGGGCACCCAAGGTGGCTTACAACATTAAAATCATCACTTTAAAAACCACAAGTTAAAACAGTGTTAAAAATTTAAAACAAACAAGCCCCCATGGATCCTTTAAAATATAAGATGAAGAATGTAAAATGCCAGCCAGCCTGTTAACAACTGAAGCCTTGTTTAAATAAAAAAGTCTTCAGCCCCAGCCGAAATATTGCCAAAGAGGGAGCAGTTCTTAATTCTAAGGGGAGGGCATTCCAAAGTCGTGGGGCCACCACCGAGAAGGCCCTATTCCTGGCCGCCACACCCCTCACCAATCCTGGTGGCGGCACAGTCAGAAGGCCCTCCCCAGATGACCTCAGAGTACAGGTAGGATTATATGGAAGGAGGCGGTCCCTCAAATACCCCGGACCCGAGCCGTAAAGGGCTTTAAAAGTCAAAACTAGCACTTTGAATCGGGCCCGGAAAGGAACCGGCAGCCAATGTAGCCACTGAAGCAACAGCCCGACAGAGTCGAACCAGCGAGCCCCAGCAACCACACGAGCAGCCGCGTACTACACTAGTTGCAATTTCCGGACCATCTTCAGAGGCAGCCCCACGTAGAGCGCATTGCAGTAATCTAATCTGGATGTCACTAGGGCGTGGGTCACCATGGTCAGATCTGCGCAGCTCAGGTATGGTTGCAGCTGGCGAATCAGCCGAAGCTGAGCAAAGGCTCCCCTGGCCACCGCCACCACCTGGGAGTCCAGGAGCAGCTGTGGATCCAGGAGAACCCCCAAACTGCGTACCTGCTCCTTCAGAAGGAGTGCAGCCCCATTCAGAGCAGAGCGGTAGTCTAATACCCGAGCTGTGAATTTCTGGACCAGAAGCACCTCTGTCTTATTCGGATTTAATTTCAGCTTGTTTGCCCACATCCAGCCCCCAACTGCCTCCAGACAATGATCCAGGACCTCAACTGCCTCCTCAGAATCAGGGGGAAAGGAGAGATAGAGCTGGGTGTCATCAGCATATTGATGGCACCCCACCCCAAACCCCCGGATGACCTCTCCCAGTGGCTTCATGTAGATGTAAAATAGCATGGGGGATAAGATGGACCCTTGCAGCACCCCAAACTTAAGAGGCTGGGGTGCCGAACAAGCATTCCCCAGCACCACCTTTGGGATCTGTCAGCCAGGAAGGAGTGGAACCACTGCAGAATTGTGCCTCCGAGCCCCAATTCAGCCAGCCGACCCAGAAGGACACCATGGTTGATGGTGTTGAAAGCCACCGAGAGGTCCAGCAGGACTAACAGGGACGCACTCCCCCTGTCCATTCCCCGGCGTAGGTCAACCACCAAGGCGACCAAGGCAGTCTCCGTCCCAAACCCCGGCCTGAAGCCAGATTGGAATGGGTCCAGATAATCCGCTTCCTCCAGCAACCTCTGAAGCTGGGATGCTCTATCACCTTGCCCAGAAATGGGATATTCGAGACTGGCCAAAAGTTGTTTAGATTAGTGGGATCCAGTGAGGGTTTCTTTAGGAGGGGGCAAACAATCGCCTGCTTCAAAGTAGGTGGCAGCACCCCCTCCCTCAGAGATGAATTCACCACCCGCCCTGTCCACTCGGCCAGCCCTTCCCGGGCAGCTCTAATTAGCCATGCTGGGCAAGGGTCGAGCGGGCAAGCAGCAGGTCTCACACTCCAGAGAATCCTGTCCACATCCTCAGGTTCTACAAGCTGAAAAGAATACCAAATAATAGGATAGACAGGTTCCCTGGGGACATCACTAGATACGCCTACAGTGGTGTCCAAGTCATACCGAATCTGATTGACCTTCACGGAGCGAGCCTCCATGTGCTCCTCCTCCAGTAGGGGGGGCCAGATGGAGTAGGCTACGGACCACACGAAAAAGCTCAGCTGGACGGTTCTCTGCGGACGCAATGGTGGCAAAGAAGTATGCCCTCTTAGCTGCCTCCACCGCCCTAGAATAAGATCTTAACTGGGCTCTAGCCCATGCACGGTCAGATACGGCACAAGTCTTTTGCCACTGTCGCTCTAGACGTCTGCCCTGCCGCTTCATCGCTCGCAGCTCCTCAGAAAACCAAGGAGCCGCTCTTACTCTGCGACTAGGCAGAGGACGCTTGGGAGCGATCTCATCCAGGGATTCATCCAGAGTTCATCTCCCTATTCCAGAGATCAACCAGGGCGCCGGGTGGGTCTCCAGCTCTGGCAACAGGAAAATCCCCCAGAGCCCTCAGGAATCCGTTTGGATCCATCAGCCTCCAAGGGCGGATCATAGAATGCGATCCCCTGCTGCTGTGGAGGTGAGAGGTTGCAACAAGCCTAAATCCCACCAGAAAGTGATCTGTTCATGACAAAGGAGTGATCTTAATCTCCTCCACCTCCAGATCATCATCAGCCTGCCCAGCAGTAAACATCAGGTCCAGTGTGTGTCCTGCATCATGTGTTGGGGCAGATATTCTTTGAGACAGACCCATGGTTGCCATGGAGGAAATGAAATCCTGAGCTGCAGCTGTTCCTGGGGCCTCGGCATGAACATAAAAGTCCCCCAGCACTAATAGGTGAGGGGACTCCAACACCACGCTCGAGATCACCCCAGTCAGCTCAGGCAGGGAGACTGTTAGGCAGCAAGGCGGGCGGAACAATCAATCAATCAATCAATCAATCAATCAATCAATCAATCAAAAGGTACTTATATACCGCTTTTCAACACGAAGTTCACAAAGCGGTTTACAGGCAAATAGTAATAATAAAGTTAAATGGCTCCCTGTCCCAAAAGGGCTCACAATCTAAAAAAAAGGCAGACCACCAGCAACAACCACTAGAAAGACTGTGCAGAGGTGAAGAGGAACAGTTACTCTCCCCCTGCTAAATATAAGAGGAACACCACTGGAAAAAGTGCCTCTTGCCCAGTTAGCAGGGGTAGTTAGCTCCAGATATGGAGCTTGCCGGTATCATGTGCTTGTTTGATGCTGTTTTGATATTACCTTCAATGAACTTCTAAGCATGTTTACACATGTCCCATTTAGCTCAATGGAGTAAGTCTAGTAAGTCTGTTTAGGATTGCAGGCATTCACTGGCTTTTGAACTGATTGATTTCACAATCAATCCACATCCTTGCTTGTTACTGATTTGTTGGGTGTTATATATTAAAATATATATTAATATATAGTTATATATTAAAATAGATGAATAAAGTTAATGGGGGTTACACCAGCCCTAGTGATGCCCCTGCATTTAAATTGGGTGTATGATATTGTAATTTATTCTGCATGGTCTGACATGGGAAGAGGTCCATCATGGGGCGGACACAATGAGGTCTTGCACCAGATGACGCAAACCCTAGTGACTCCTCTGCTTGGGTGGCTTTCAAAAGGGGCTAGGCAAATTCATAGAGAGCAGATATAAGAACAGCTCTGAGCAGTGATGTCATTCAGGGGGAATGGACCAGAATGGGCGTTCTGTTTCCTAACATGCTCCGTGGCTGGTTCCGGGTGGCTGGTTCGTGGCTGGTTCCCGACAAGTGCCAATCAAAAGTGAGTTCCAAATACAAAATACCCAGCAGCTTTCTCCTATATGTCAATGCTCTATGGGGCTAGTAGACTCTCTGTACCATATTTTCTTATATTGTCCCTTGTACAAAGATATTAGATTGAAATATCTAATTCCACTTATGGGACACTTATCTGGTCTTTCTGATGATGATTATTTAGTAACTTTCTTACTTGACTCCCGATCTACCTCAGTTTTAACACAAGTATCTTCCTTTCTAAGAGATGTATTATTCAGACGTGGTCGCTCTAAGAATATGGTTTCTAAGACCAACTGAAGGCTCTGACCAATTTTTATATTTTATATTGCACTTTTATGTATTTTTATATTACTCTTCTTTTTTATAATGGCAATAAACGTGACTGTGACAAAAAAGTGAGTTCCTGTTCCTAAATCATTTGAATGACACCACTGGCTCTGAGCCACAATAGCCACCCAAAACTGCCTTCATTATTCAGTGACTGAACTCTGTGTACCAGATGCTGAGGATGAGGAATGAGTAGGGGTGGGTGGTGGTGGTGGTTTGGCTAAATACTGCATAAAAACACAAAACACTGCATTTTGAGGGTTAAAATATTTGAACAAATACACAAAACACGACATTTAGGTGTCTTAAGATATTTTTCAGAAATTAAAATAGACTACTTTTCCAGTTAGAAATAATACCATGGCGGCTGCTTCTGACACTATATCATCTCTGTCATCTACCTAGAATACTATTAAAGCATTTACAATTAATAAAAATGAGAACTTTGAATGAGAATGTAGAATAAAAGCACATAATGCAGCAATTTGCTATTTTAATCAAGAAATTCCCCCCCCCCAAAAAAAAATCACCAAAAAAATCCCATACCCAAGGAACGGGCCATGATGTGCCTTCATGATAGTGAATTGTGGTGAAGGCATCTAACTGGAGGCATCCTGTGGTTGGCCACCAAATGCCAGACTATATGGACCTTGGTCTGCTCCAGCCAAGTAATTCCTATGTTGTTATGAAAAGTGAGACAATAGCGCTGGCTATTGTGATATTCAGTAGCTATTCAATAGCTATGAACCTGTGCTATCATGCACAGGGATGGCAGGGGAAGGGGTGGAAGGGGGGTAGCCATGTGTTTTGCATGTATTTTGTTCAGAAAAAAACCATTTCTCTAGCAAGAGCCCTGCCACAGCCTGCCACAGGCAAGCTCGGTTGCAGCCCAGCCCTGCAGATGTATTTCTCTTTGCAAACTCGGGCTTTGCGGGATGCAGGGGATGCAAAAGAAGGAGCCTCTTGCACTGGGAAAGGCGGCAGTGCAGCAGGAGCCAGAGTTGAATTCCCATTTAAATAAAATGCCAAAAGGCCGTCAGTGGAAGTGACATTTATGGTGTTACTACAAATGCATTCAGTGGGAAAGCTGAGTAGCAGGAGCTGGCGCGGGGGGAGAACAAGCTGTAGTGAAAACTGCCATCTGTATATTGTGCCCCGTTTTTAATATTCTGTATTCTCATAAAAAGTGTTGTTTCTGTCACTATTCAATCTCACAAACTCACACGGAACACTGTTAAAAGTCAGCAGTGTGTGAAATGGTATTTTAAAATAAATGAAACCGGCTCACAGCGCTGCGGAGGAATATTGCGAGGCTGGGGCGCTGACAGACAGGCACTGAAAAGTAACAACCGTTATCATCTTAAAGCAAAGCGGATTAAATAAAAACCCACAGCTAGTGGTGCATTACCAAGTCTGATATTGACACAGCTGCTGGGGTGGTTATTTTTCATTGTCTCATCAAGACAAAGCATCACGGGATATCAATCTTCCCTCTGTCAGGCCAAGCCTGGTATAAAGTTATTTTGTTGTTGTTGTTGTTTACATTTTCATTATATCCCTTTTATCTCAGGAGCCAGTAATTTTCAAAGGGAGAAGGGGAATAGGGGGGACACCCTGGAAGTTCTAGGGGGCAGTTCTAAGGTGTGACACTGGCCAACATAATTCCTTGTGGGTTCTTTTTTTTTTTCTTGCTTTCTTTCTTTTCTCACCCACCCCTAGAAATTCTGTGGAGGCTGCTCTTTATTACTGTTGTGTTTTGGTGAGAGATTAAAATCTGTGCAAGGATGGAATGAAAGGTAGGCTGGGAGGTACAAATGACTTCTTTGCATCTATCAGCTGGAGATGAGGTTGGGAGCAAGTTGGAAAATGCAGGTTCCCTCGAGGCTCAAATGATGAATGATGCGGGATGAAGGGACCACCCCCCTTTCTCCTGCAGACTGGCCTTTTCCCATCACTAACTTGAGTTCCCAGTGAACTTGGCTGGACAGTGAAATGGAATCCAGCTTGTAGTGAATTATTTCCCCTATTGCATCTGTTTGCAGTTGCACGTGTTCTGCTGCGTGGGAGGAATCCTGACTGGTGGATCATTTTTCTTTTTATACCATGGCTTACATGGTAAAAGGACTGTGGCTCCATGCTAATGAGTCACTCCTCCCTGTACTGCAATTCAACATGAGCAACGCAGCCATCGCTCATACTGGCAGTGGGAGCATCATCAGGGGGGAGCAGAGTTCCAGGACCCCTCCGGCAGAAGGAGCAGTGGTGATGTCATCAGCAGGAGTGCTCAGGTGCTGTCTGAAACAGACTGGAGGCAGGCTGAGAAATGTGCCTGGGGCCAACCATTAATGCCAAAGCCAGTGTTCTTCAACCCCAGGACTCCAATAGGGTCACGATCCCTCACTTTAGGGGTCAAATTTTCAAAGCCTATGCAAGTGGGAGCTTGGATCCAATCCAATGGTACTGCCTTATCAAAACTGAGTTATTGATATAATGCTGCATCCATTTTTTTTTTTGCTATCTTGCTCTGCAGTGTCTAAGTCTGGCTCTGCTCAAGCTACTACTTCACAGGGTTGTTGTAAAGACGCATGAGGTAGAGGGGAATGGGGGAGCAGCGGGTGGGCAGCGATGGGGGCGGAACAGTCCCCGGATGAAGACCACTGGCCTAAGCCATCATTTTTCTCAGTAGCTCCCTGAGTGACAATATGTAACTCACGTAATATTTAGGTTATATAATTATATGCAAATTTACTAGGGGTAAGCCCTGTTGAACACAATTAGACTTACTTGTGTGTAAAGATAAGTAGCCTAGTGGTGCAATCCTAGGCATGTCTACTCAGAAATAACACCTACTGAGTGGAATAGGACTTACTCCCAGGTAAGCAAGTGTAGGATTGCACACTACCGGCCCAATCCTATCCCTCACCAGCCACACCAATGCAGCCATGCCACAGCCCATGCTGCATCCAGTGGTGGTGGAGACCAGAGGGCAAACTAGAGATGAATAAAATGTTTTATCTCCCAGTACACCTTGGGGTCTCCTCAAACATATGCCACAACTTTTGGTAGTGTATGGTCAAGGAGAGGAAAATGTGGGGAGCATTGAATAGGGAGATAGGATCCAGTGCATGCCATTAGATCCCCTCCTGCTCCCTCCTTGCCCAACTTCCACCCACACCGCTGACTGGCTTGTGGGGGGGGGTGCAGCAGAAACTTGCAGCAGCGCACAGAAAATGGCCCCTGATGGCATGCTGCATTCACAATTGGCAGCCATTTTATGACAGCAGAAGTGACTTCCACTGTTGTAACTTGCTTCGCCTGCCAACCCGATCCATGATATATCTTTTATATTTATTTGGGATTCTTAAAATCCCATTTTAAATCTCATTTTTCAATTTGTATACATTTGTTTTAAAATTATTGAAATGTACTCCAAGAGTTTGGGATGAAATGAGCTAGAACAGTCCAGTCCTATGGGCTGATTATGCCATCCGGAACAAGCGTTCCAGCATTGTAAACTGCTTTATGGCTGTTGCAAATATAACAGCAACAGCCAGCCTGGTCCAGCTGCCGCTGCAAGCAATAAGCAGTCAGGTCCACATGGTGATGGACAGCTGCCACCCAGAGGATCATGCAGTGATTGGGAGAGAGGTGGGAAAGGGGTGGAACAGAGCAAGGGATTGAAATGGGGAGGCGATGAGGGTGAGGAGGAGTGTGGTTCAGGTCCGGGAAGGGGCTGCTTCAGTGGCGGTGGCACCTGCTGAATTCTGATTCCACCCCTACCCACCTTCACCAGTCCACGTGGATTTGTGCCACTGAAACCATGGGTGCAGGTCTGAGTTGACCCATGGCGGCAGCAAAGGCTTATCCTGGGGCAAGGAAACAAATGTGCCTCAGGAGACCTCAACATGCCAAAATTCCCCTGCGGGATACAGCGGAAGCTGCGCTGCTGCATCACCATGAGGGGGGCTACTATAGGTAGGATTGGGCTGCCCATAAGGCACAATAAGTGTCAAAGCAGAAATCAGTGGCAGGAGAAGAAAAGGCTCCAATGAAGAAATTTAAAATGGATTTTTAAAACTAGTCTTAATAGGGTGAAGTGGCTTTGGAGAAGTGCCATGATAAGCTCCTGCACCACTGCATTCAGGCCATCAGAGGCACGGTACATTTACTGTGTCTGGGTTTCCAGTCCCAGCAACACTATAATATTCCTCAGCTAAGAGACACAGGCATCAGCCAGTTCATTCCCCTTTGTGGAAATAGTACAGTTTCCTTTGGTTTCACATTTATAGGAGCAGCCATCCAGCACCTGGTGCTCTCAGGTCACATTAAGACAGGGGCACACAATGATTCGTATTCCCGCCTGCCTGGTGGGGTGGAGGTCGGGCTAGTTTCTGTGTTCCCAGTCCCAACAACACTGTTATATTTCTCAGCTAATTGACAAGGGCATCAGCCAGTTCATTCACCTTTGTAGAAATAATACAACACCTCGGAATGCAAGGGATCGGATGAGGGCCAATAAATGCTCAGTTTAAATGGAGGTATGACGTTTGGGAGGACTCATAGTGCTAGCTTTGTGACTGGAGGCTGTAATGCCATGGAAGACCTTCTATCGGCTAAGATTGGTGCACCAGCTGTGTGACTACACTTTGACAGAAGTGGCCCAGCCACAGCTGTAGGTGCTTCAGTTTGGACTACTGCAATGGTTGCTACACTTTTTAAGACTTTTTGGGGACTGCAATGTATTTAAAATATTGCCTTTAGGCCAAACTGTGGGTCGGGACCCACCAGTAAGTCGCGAAACACCTAGGACAGCCATACTGAAAATATAGGAAGATGGGATGCTAGAAAGGGGGAGGGCTGTGTGGTTGTTTTGCTTGTGTCAATGCTGTAAATAGACTTTTTTCCTTTCTGTTTCACTTTGGTATTGAAAAATAGCAGAGAAATAACCCAGCTGATTGCTGCATTCTCAGGACAGTAGCAGGCTCTAGTGTCACAATGATGGCACTTCAGGCCATGACATCGCTTCCAGTGGGTCCTGGACAGATGGTAATTCTACAAAGTGGGTCCTGGTGCTAAAAAAATTTGAGAACCACTGCTTTAGGCTGGTAAAGGTAAAGGTTTCCCCACAACCGAATGGTCTAGTCGTGACCGACTGTAGGGGGCGGTGCTCATCTCCGTTTCAAAGCCTGTAGAGCCGGCGTTTTTGTCCGAGGACAAGCTTCCGTGGTCATGTGGCCGGCTTGACTCTATGCCGTAGCGCACGGAACGCCGTTCCCTTCCCACCGAAGTGGTCCCTATTTATCTACTTGCATTTTAGGTCCTTTCGAACTGTTAGGTTGGCAGGAGCTGGGACAAGCAACGGGAGCTCACTCCGTCGCACAGTCTTGATCTCCCAACCTTGTGGTCAGAAAGCCCAGCAACAGCAAATAAACCCGCTGCGCCACCACATCCCTCTGTTAACTAGGCTGTTAACTAGGACCAAAAGTCAATGGAAACCTAAGTTGCTAGTAATTAAACAGTTGCCCTAGTCTCTGCTCTGCTTCTAGGCCCAGTTCAAAGTGTTGGTGCTAACCTTTAAGCCCTCTATGATTTGAAACCTGAAAGATTACCTACTCCAAAATGAGGCTGCCAATACACGTAAGTCATCATAGGAGGTCCTCCTCCAGGTGCTCCTTCTCTCTGAAGTGAGGTGGGAAGTGACTGGAGAGGGACCTTCTCAGTTGCTAGTGGCCTGTCTGTGGAATTCCTTCCCCAGGGAGGCCTGCCTGGTACCTACTTTCACATCTTTTGAGCCCCAGGCAAAGACGGGTCTTTAATCTATTTTTAATTGCTGCTGTTTTTATCTTGCTACTTTCAGGCACTTACTAACTTACAAAAGGGTCCCATTCTAGCCAGCCTTACGTCAGATCTCTTTCTGAGAATGCACAGCTCTGTGGAAGGGTTTGGGACAAGTTGGGAAAGAACTCTGTGAAGAGAAGATGGGCAGCTGTTATTGTCAGCGTTTATGGAATGCTTTGCATAAGCCCAAAATTATGTACACCAAGGTTTACATAGGTGAGGGACCTTCTGTATTTCTGTTGTGTTATTACTGTTATTGTTTGTTGTAGTTGTAGATTTTATTCTGAAAACTCAACTGCCCCAGGATGTATGTATGTATGCATGCATGCAGTGGTGGGATTCAAATGAATTAACAACTGGTTCTATGACGTCATAGCCGGAGCAAAAAAAAAACCCGAAGCCAGCCGAGGTAAGCGAGTGGGCGGGGCCCGGCCATTTAACAACCGGTTCTATAGAACCTGGGCGAACCCCCTGAATCCCAGCACTGCTCCCACCCCACTTACAAGCCTGATGCAACCAGCAGCAAGCCATGGTGAACAGGGAGATGGAAAGGAGGAAGTTTCCTCCCCCACGCTGTCACATGGTGGGGGGAGCTGCTACAGTGCTACTGCAGCCCCTGAAAACAGTTTTCCCAAGGGCTACGGATGCTGTATATAGTTTGAGGAAAAAATGACACTTTGCACAGGGTATTTATTTCCAGGCTGGCAAGCTGTATAGCAGCACGTTGTGCACGAGAGGGGGTATAGGGGCAGAGGCACCCCAACCTCCTCTCTCTGGTTCTGTAGGTTGTTGTTGTCACAGTGAAGCTTCAGCTGAGAGGAGGATGTCTGGAATATTGGTCGAGGACTGGCGGCTGGATAGGAGTAGCAGGAGGATCTCCAGCTTGGATTAAAATCTTGTTCATCTTGCCAAAGCAGTTGTCTTCTTATCACAAGAGTAAGTGCTGGAAGAGTTTGGAGACACAGGGTAGCAAAGCTCAGATGTGGTTTCTCACAGCCTAACCCGCTCTGGAGTAAGGAGGCCAGCCGGCCAGCCCCATATTCAGCGTGGGTTGGGGATGCAAATTCCTCTTACCCCATGTCATGCCACAGCAGTCCCAATATGGCTATTTGGAGCTGCGCCAGTAAAATCCCTGGCACAATTCCAAGTGGCCCATGTAAAGCTGACTGGGTTGGGGACGGGGGTTGGGATTCAGCCTAAATGCTGGAGGCCGGTCCAACTCCCCTTCCCAGGCCGGTCCATTCATGGACCCCACCCTCCCCCACCTTCTCCCACCCAGATCCACTTCCTCTCTGCCCTCCCCCCTCCCCAAGCCCCTGCACCGGCCTTCCTTGGGCATCACAGGCCCAGGATGCTGAATGGGGAGACAGCAACATCCATAAACTGGCCTCCCCAATTCAAACAGAGGCGCAGATTTGCCCATCTTCAAGGTGGGATTGAGCTCTCAGATGCTTAATTTGTGGCCACTGTATGTGAGGGGCAAAACAAAAATAAAGTTGGGGGCGACCAGTCCCAAACACTGCCCCCAACATGCAGAGTATGATATTGGAATACAGTACTTGCTTGGGATGCTCAAATGCTTAAGGCAGTGGTTCCCAAACTGTGAGCCATGGCTCTTCAGGAAGTGCAGAAACCAACCAGGGGAGCCACGAAATCCTCACAAAAAAACCACCGCCCTATACAATGTATAGGATTGTAGCCTTAGTAGGGAGCTGCGGTCAGTAGCCCAGTAGATCAAGGGAAAACACTGAGGAACCAGTGGCTTAAAAAACTAAGCTGGATTAAGCCCAGAGTCCTTTTAGCAGCTCACTGAACCGAATGGCAGTTCCTTCCCAGGACCTTTCTCTGTTGTGTATTCTGGCACTCCTTCACTCCAGCAGCAGCACTGCCTGTGTGGGCGCCCTCTGCTTCATTCACACACACACACACACACACACACACACACACACAATTACTAACCTGCATCCTTAATAGCAGCATAATCAAAAGTCATGATGCATTTTTCAGTAATCACCAAAAAAAAATAAAAAAATGATTGCCAGTTATCTTTTAAGTAAAGGAAATTTGCTGTTGCAGGGGAGTGTGGGAAGGAAACAGCCAAGGCATTTCAATTTTCATTTGAAACGAATGAGTCAGAGTCTATTTGGTAAAGCATTTAACAATGCTTGTGTTTCCCACCCACCCCCCTTCCCAGTCCCTTAACAGGTACAATTTGCTTTTGGCGAACAACTGCATGGAGTTCTCCCCCACGATTTGGACATTCCAGCTTCCTGGCTACAACTTCTGTACATGGGGTAAGTAAGAAACGGAACAGCATCTTAAGAGGCAGCACAACTTCCAAGCGTTTGGGAAAAAATACTCTTTGGAATAATAGATTAAGTGGTCACCTTGGCATTTTTCTGAAAAACCTTCTGTTTAAAATCCCCGTGAGGTCATTGTAATAACAGCCATGCAAAGTCAATGGCAGGCAGAGCAAACCTCAGCATTTGACATCTCTTCTGATCTTCAACACATTGACAATGATTAAAAAACAAGGGGCTGCATTTTCACTGGATCTGCCAATGTTTTTGTACTGTAGGTATTCCCTTATTCATAATATGCATCATTTATAAACATTTGAAAAAGCCGTTTTACACACACAACAAAAATAACAGTGCATTTACATTAAAAAAAATACGTTGGCAGTACTGTAACTATGTGATTACACAAGATTACAAATCTTCTCTGCATATGATGTGTTGGATTTATATCATACTGCATGCATATCTTCATCTGTATATTTTTATTAACAGGTAATTTTAATCCTTAATTCCCTCCAGAAAATTCCCTCTCTTAGATGACTCTCCAGAGGGGAATTTCAAAACCAAATGAGTCCCTCTTAGCTAATGCAAGGAAAGAATGCAAGAAGAGGTTACCTTGGGATAGAGGCTGAGAAAATCTCCACAGTATGAAGGACCAAAGATATTTATGGCTGTGTATGCAATGGCTAGCAGCTTCAGCTGTGCTTGGAAGGACCTCTGCAGATCAGAGGTCTGAGGCACTGAGCTCCCAGCAAGCCATACCTGAAAAAACAGAAAGGTCATCATCACTAATTAGCTACCTGACTCAAGGCAACTTCACATATTGGACCTGACCATTGTTGCTCTTAATAGTGTTTTTAACAGCTTAAAAAATTTGCCAAGTCTGCAAATATAAACAACTAGCTTTTTGTTACCCGGCGTTGCCCGGGAAACAAAATGATCTTCCACAGTTTATGAGTTTTGCACCCCTTCTCGCCCCCCCCCGTGCTGATGGGGGCTGAACCCGGACTCCAACCGCATCAGGAGCGTCGCCCCTCACCTCGGTGACCCTGGAAACTACGGTTCCGACGCTGATTTTGGCCGTTTTTGACCATTTTCACGTGGGGCCCCCTGTGTACCCCACCCCCGGGGACACTGGGGGGGCCTGACCCCTGCAATGTTTGTCGCCAGGCCGCAAGGCACGTGCATGCCGAGTCTGGCGCCAATCGCCCCAGGCGTTCCAGCATGGCATGGCGGACATCTTGTTTCGCACCCCTTCCCATCCCCGCCAATTTCGTCCATTTTCTACCATTCTCATGCGGGGGGGCCTGCGTACCCCCACCCCCAGGGGTGCTAGGGGCCCCCAACCCCTGCAGTGTTTGTTGCCAGGCTGCAAGGTGTATGTGTGCCAAGTTTCGTGCTGATCGGTCCAGGCGTTGAGGAGCCTATGCGAAACACACACACACACACACACACACGCTCTTCTTTACATATATAGATTCCTATAATGTAACACAAGTCGCAATCCTAACCTGGAGTTAGGCCAGCAGAGTTAGGCCAGCAATGCCAATTACTGCCAATTACAGCAATGCCACACCCTCCCAAGCTTGGGGACCTTAAGATATCCATCTTACTGTATGCTGACGATGCGGTTATTATTTCCAGAACGCGCTTGGGGCTCAAAAGATTGATGCACCAATGTCTAGATTATCTAACAAGGAACAAACTGCAGCTAAATTTCCAAAAATCAAAAATTATGATCTTCGCAAGATCTTGGAAACCGCATAAATGGATTTTCAATGGCCACCTTATCGAGCAAGTGAAATCCTTCAAATATTTGGGGATCCTGTTTTCCTACAACCTCTCTTGGACAAGTCATTGGAACATGATGAAGGCGGCGGCTTCGATCTCAATGCGGGCTATCCTGAAATTCTTTTATAAGAACGGAGGCTCGTATGTCCCGGCTGCCCTCAAGGTGTTCAATGCTAAGGTTCTTCCCCAAATTCTATTTGGAGTACCGTTGTGGATAAAATCATCTAACCACCAGCTCGAACAAATCCAAGCAGTGTTCCTGCGTAAAATTCTAGCTGTTCCAAACTGCGTGCCATATTCAGCCCTATGCCTGGAGACGGGCCAGTCTATGATTGAAACACTAGCTTGGCTACGCACTTCAAAGTTCTGGCTGAAACTCTACTTCAATAACATAACCAGCAGTTTATTGTTTCACTTCAAGAAAGACTCTCTCTCGTCAGCTGGCTCCTGGGAGTCTAAAATCAAGCAACTAGGCATTGATGTGGACCAACTAGGGGCGGTAACGCAAGCAGAAGCCTTCCGACAGATCAAACAAAGGTTGTTGGACATTCAGACTCAGACTCTCTTAAGCACAACCAATAGATCTGGTCACTCTCTGGCATGGAAAATCCCTTTTGAAAAAGGTAAAACTTTGAACTACCTCCAGTCCTTAACCAACCCTAATGAAAGAAGGGCCCTTACGTTGGCCCGTCTGGATGCCATGCCCTCTGCAGTTCTATGGGGAAGGTATAGAGGCATCCCCCAAGAAGATAGAACATGCTCTTGTTCTTTGAGCACAGTTGAATCCTTGCCGCACATGATCCTACATTGCCCTTATCATGAGACTAAGAGATCCAGTTTACTAGGCCCTATTTTGTCCAAGAAGATGTTTCTTCCAGACAATGACAAACTAAACATTCTTTTCTCACTATCGGATCCATACCACCTCAGACTGTTTGCTTCCTTTCTGCATAGCATAGTTGAATTTAACAATAGACGAAAGCCCACTGAACTGCCATTGCCAGAGTGAATCTATCTGGTCTAGAGACAGCAAGTGTTTTACATTGTTTTAATTATATTTTTAAGTTCTGACAATAACATTGCTGTATGTTTTAACTTTTGAGATGCCATTAAAGGTTTTGACTGACTGACTGATACAGCAATGCCAGTTTGGACTTGGAGTCAGGGAGGCCAGCACCATCCCCTCTATCTCTGAGAGTGGTCCAAATACACTTTATGGTGGCCCTTGTGCCTGCTAAACTGTGCCAGTTAAACTTAAACAGTTTAAGATTCCGCTCACAGTGTTCTGCAACCTTGGGGTTGGGACCCCAGTGGGATCGTGATGCCTCCGGTGTGGGGTCGTGGCAATTTACGGCAATGAAAAAGGTTAAAGACTACTGGATTAGAGCACCCCAGGTAAAGGGGAGTTATCTGATACCCCTTCAAGTACCAGGAGATGGTGTCTCAGTCCTGGTCAGGTTCTTAGCAATTGTGCTAAAATGGCTTTCAATGGAGCCAAGCTTCATAATAACTTTTCTGCTCTAATTAAGAATTTTTGGTTATACTGAACAGTGCTAGGAGTGCGTAATGGGGGCTGGGAGTGGGTGGATAGGGTCCTGAGAGGGGGGTGAGATCTACAGTGGGCCTCCAGTCCCCAGCACTTTATATATGTATTTATTTATTTATAGGGGTCATGGTGCAAAAAAGGCTGAAGACCATGGATGTAACATAATGGAGCAAAAACATATTAGGTACCACGTGACGTGTAGCCACTGATACATCTCAAGGCATGGAATCAATAACCTAGACGTTTTGAAGCATGAAACTTTCAGGTCAATAGCTGGGACCTGGAATGGACTTTGGTGTCCCATGTTTGTTTTTTAGTGGGCAGAGTGCAGAAATGAGCAGAACAGCTTGCTCTCTGTCACACTGTGAAGGAACTACAGCAAGAGGACAGTCAGAAGACGACACCTTGGCAAACGATAATGGGCATGATCCAGCTGCACTCGTACACTTTCAAGTACCTCTGATTTTGGCAGGAGAGAGTTAAACATTTGCAACTGAAATCAGCAAGAGTCAGGAGTGCTGGCTTTAGGCTGGATTACCCCAAGCAAATTCTACAACCCTGCTTTGTGCTTCTTCCTGTCCCTTAATGAACCATGCCTGGTTATACAGCAGATTTCTTGACTTTTGAAGTAAATGAAAAATTCATGGACTCCATCAGTAATTGGCATTTCTCTTTCCTGTTAACAAAAGGACAGAAGCAAAATGGCAGCTTAAGCAGAAGAAAAGCTGCGGTGCCTTTACAACGATCATGCCAGCAACTCCCCCCTGGCAGCATTCTAGACTGACAGTGGACTCAGCGCAAGCAGGGAAACACAAGAGGGATTAGAGCATTTTTAGAAGGACGACAAGTAATGAAAGTGACTGGGCATATGCAATGACTGGAGCGTAATCTGCTGGAAATGAAGCCAATCCAATAAGGCAATGTTCTCTTATTTTCCTGACTTCAAATAAGAGCTTCCCAAATTTAGCTGAACTTACTGTTAAAATCAATATTGCTGGGACTCTAAGCATAAGACTCAATTAATAGGATGCTGGCAAGGATTTGCTATTGATCGCAGCCTGATCTAAAGCGCAAGCCAATCGTGTTGTAGAAGCACCTTGAGTTGAAGCGGGGAGAGAATACAGGAGGAATCTTTGTAATGTGAGCTCTGTGGAAGTAGGAGTCTTACAGATATTCCACTGAGCAGATTAAAAAAGAAAAAAAAAACCCTTAACATTCAAATTGAAATTAGTATTGACTTGCCATTGTTGTGGGACAGATCAAGTGTCTAGTTTTGGAACCTGTCTTGTTTGATGGACTGTATAAGCTTCTGAAGCTGAAAGCTTTAAGCAAGAACACCACCCTTGTAGTGTAGCACAGGAACCAGCAAACAATAGAGGTTCTGGCAAAAGTAGAAGCAGCAACTCTTGGTGAGAAAACACTTTTTGGCTAAAGTCAAACTGTTGAAAGCCTCCTTAACATAGCTCTGTACCCCATTGTGGTTATTTTGGCCTATAGGTAATACTTGTGATTGCTATGCTCATGATGGTCAGATGGAGGTGTAACCAGATGCACATAATACAGGACCTGGAAAGGTGAAGGGGTAAGACCAGGATGTGATGAGAACAGGCATGGACCCCATCGAGGGGAGGGCAATGCTGAGAACACCCTCTCCTTCCCTTAAATGTGTACAGGTCTGACTCTGTGTTGGATTTCATCCTGGGAGTTCTGAGCTGCTATCCTGCACGGAGGTCACAGAGGTAATCCTCAGGAGATAGCACAAGTTAATGCAGACAATAAAAAATTGCAGACCATTAAAAATTGGTGCCAAGGGACATTCAAAGGTCTCCCTTCCCTCAGGGTCTTGTAATGAAAATCTGGATATCTGAAAAAAAAAAAGCATGGTGAGGACAACTTCTGCCTAAATCTATTCTAATCTGCTCAGGAGCTAAAGTAACCTGGAAAATCTTTTTTGGACTAAGCCAAAAGGTTTCCCCACCAAAGTTTAAAGCAGCAACAGAAAAGGCTGGAGCCTTTTAGAGTGATTTTGTAAAAGAAACAAAATGTGGTGTTTAGGAAAAACATGAAGCAATTTTAAAAGGAACAAGGTTTTGGCTGGATAGAAATAGTGCTTTCCCAACAGAAGGAGAAAAGGGGGGAGTGTTGAAAAAGACTATACCTGCCTTTATCCATTGCCAATCTTATTACCACTACTGTACTATTCAAATGCAGACTCCCTTCCGGCCACTCCAGAGTGGCCTTTTAACAAGATGCTTGGATCAGGCGAGGAGGGGAAGATTCTAACTCTTAAAGTTTGCATCTTCCTGTGTAAGTATTTACCACATTGATAACTGTTGTATCAAGCAATCAAATGTGTCAAGTACTTGTGGCTACATTTGTCTGGTTTAAATGTCTCCTTTCTGCTTTTGTGTAAATATCTCCTTCCTGTTTAAATGTATTTGACCACCCTTTGTAATTACTTCTCCTTCCCCTTCCCTGACCCTTGGTTGGGGTCACACTGGAAGGGAGGGGGAGCAGCAGCAAAGAAGGACCACCAATCAGATGTTCCACATCACCAAAATTGCCAATAGCAAGTGGCCAATGTTTTTATTTGTTGTTATGAATTCCACATTTGCATGTTCAACTGTATAACTGATCAAGTCAAAATGTACAAATTGCACAAGTTCTGTGGTCTCCTTGGAGGTGTATTGCATTTGTGTCCGTTTTACTGATGTCCTACACATAAGTAAAATGTACTTCTCTTTCTGCACCATCATAGCCAGCTGGCATTCTTTTCGTTGACGTTAAACTTGGTAAGCTAAAGCAGGGGTCCCATGGGGGATTGGTGGGCTTGAAGGTTTTGCGGACCTCAGCAGGAACAGGGAACGCACACCGGGAAAATCGGACCTCTCAATCTTTGGGAGCCCGGTCTCACCGCTTAAAGAGACAGGGACTTAGAGAAATTGCCTCCTAGGTTGATTTCCTCCCTTTTCACCATGAATTTTCCTTTCCTTTTTTTAAATGATGCTGCAATGATGAATGACAGTTCCCAAATCATAGGTCGAGACCCACTTGTGGGTCTCGAGCTGTTTTTGGGTGGGTTGCAAAACTGACAAGCTGATAGCCTAACAAGGAAAATGTATTGAGCCCTATGGAAACCAAAATGTAGCAGCACATGCATGTTTACGCATGAGTAGGTGAACATGCATTGGTTCAACTTCAAATGGTAGGCCTACAAGGGGAATGCATCACCACCAGAATAGTCCTGATCCAATTAACACAGGCCCTAACACTGGAAGGGAAATCCCCTCTCCAAGCTGACAATGTATTGAGCCCTATGGAAAGTGAAACTAAGCCTCACGTGCAAATTTACTCATGCATGGGCAACTGTGCCTCAGTTGACTTCGAGAGGAACACAAGAACAGAATGGTCCCAATCCGAAGGACGCAGACTCCAAAGAACTCTCAAGTCCCCCCCAAGCTAACAAGAAAATTTAGAAAGTGAGTGCTATAGAAAGTGAAATTGAGCCATATGTGCATGTTTACTCATGAGTAGGTGAGCAGACCTTGGTTCTTATCAAAGGCCAGGCAAAGGGGGACACAAGGTACCCAGAATGGTGCCAGTCCGATGAACAAGAAGCTCAGTAAATGATCCAGAAGGCTGTTCCCCTCACCATAATAAAGGATAAAAACAGGGGCTTGAATGAGTGGTAAAATGAAACTTTTTCTTAGTCTTATAAAGCTAGGAGGGTGTCATTTTAGAAAATGGGTCCTGGAGCTAAAAAGCTTGGGAATCACTGCTGTATTACAACGCTACCATCCTTCAACCATTTAATTTGCTGACTTCTTGAAGAGAATGTAGAGTAACACTTTCTCCAACTCTGCTAGGATAAATTCAGGACCTAACGGCAAAGTGGCCTCGGGGCAAATTCTGGAAATGATCCATGCTTAGATTTATCTAAGAAACAATTACTCCTTGGCTTACATTGACTCCTTCAAACATTCCGAGTCCACATCAAGCTAAACGTCAGGGATCTGTCATGGGGACAGGGTGACCAGATGTCATCATCACAAAGGAGGGCACGGCCCCCCAAAACGTAGGACATGACAAAATTAAAGCTAAAGACACTCATAGATATAGATATTTTGGGGTGTCTTGTCCTTCTTTAATGCAACCCAACTAAGAGACAAACATGCAAGCAAGCGATGAGGGCAGCCCCTGTCTGTCTGGAAATGTAGGACATTTTGAAATGTACCCAGGACAGAAGGTTGACATGTAGGACATGCCCTGAAAAAAGAGGGCATCTGGTCACCCTGCATGGGCAGGAAGGACAGGGGGAGTTTTGGGGCAGATCAGGGGAGAGCAGAGGGCATTTTGGGGGTGGAGAGATGGATCCCAGTGGCAGTGACTTGTACCAAGATCTTGTCCCAAACGTGTGCCACAGAACAAACCCTGGCTCTCCTTGGACTTACCCCAGGAAAATGGTTGATCTAGGAAACCCATCAGTGGCCTGTAGGCTTACATGGAGGTAAGAAAAAAGTTTTTTACTTGGCTCCAGTTTTCCGGTTGCCCCTTCCCACCATAGTAAGCAGCAGGCACCTTTTGGGCACATGCTGTAGCATGGCAGGGGACAGAGTTGGGCTGTATGTTACTCCAGATTATGGTTCCTGTCTGTCATGGAATCTCTCTCCCTGAAAGGTGGGCTGGATCCCAACCATGCACTGGTTACTTGGTAAGAGTCAGGTAAGAGTTAAATGTCAAGAAGAGCATTATATGCTCGTATGTTCAATGACATTCAGTGTTCGGCCTCATTAGACAATGTCCCTCATGGTTCACCTTGGTATCCCTACCTGCTGTCAAAGCCTGGCCAGGGGAGTGAGGGCACCCAACTTGGACACATGCCAGCTCCTGTAGCAGCAGGGACACTAATGCTAAAGTGATGCTTTCTGGGATGAAGGCACATCATCCCTAAACAATAGGCAACCTGCTGGTCCCCAATGGCAGGGATCTTAAACTATCCCCCAGCAGCTCATTTTTTGAGCGGGGAGGTGGAAATCCAGGGATATTCACCACATATAAAGAGGATGATATGTCAAAGGAATTTAGAAAGGTTACAGAGGAAGGAGGAAATATTCAAATGTGCCCATGCTGTTGATGTATGCAATGTGTTTCACAAAGTGTTTCCTCTTGTAATTCTTACAACCCTGTGCAGTAGATCAATATTACCTCCATGTTGTGCATGGGAGACTAAAGCTAAGAGAGAGAGACTTGCCTACTTCCAAGTAGCAAGCTCAGAGCATTGATGGGACTAGATTCCCAGGGGCTTCCTGGTTTGTAGCCAAGCCTCTTAACCTGTGTCCTGTATTAGTTCCAGTTTTACTACCCAGTTAGAGGTGAGATGCTATTTCTTGATGTCTCCAGTGTCTCTCAGTCAGGGCACGGATCCTCCTGCTTTAGACATGGGTAGCCATGGCAGAGAGAGAAACCTGTCAACAAGCCCATGTCTGACGCAGGATATGAACCCACCTCTTCCAGCTAGCGCTACTCTTTCGACACAGGATCTGGCAGCCTTGGTCTTTTCCTTTCTGGCATTTCCTTTGGTTCACAGAGAAGATGTTGTTAAGCATCAGGGTATTTGGGAGAAGTGCATTGTACTTGGTAATTTTTGATTTACAAACAAAGCAAAGCTAAAACTGCAGCACTTGGAAGGCATAAATTCAGCAAAGAGCAGCAGTAAGTCTTTTGGCAGGTGCAGCTGTAGCGCAAGGCTCCCCTCCCCAAAGGAGGGATCCGTAGTGCTTTCCATGCAGTTCTTTCAGGGGGGAGAGGGGGGACATGTCATGGGCTGCATTGAAATGGAAATGCGTTCAAATTATTTAGCACAAGAGAACAGCTCCTGCCATCCCTTTGTGCGACAGCCGGAATGCGTAATCAAGGAGAATAAATAGCATCAGATCCTGGCTCAACTCAGAGGTCCAGACCATACATATTCAGCACCTCTCCCTCTGCACAGATAAGTCCCCCTCGCCTTGTGCCAGGGGTGGGGCACTTTCTGTGCCCCACGGTCAGCCACATGGCAATCCCCACTGGGGCTTTCAGCTGACGATTCCCCCATCGCACGCCTTTGACCTGCCTGATAGAATGCCACCCAGTCCCACCACCCGTGCATCTGGGCTGTGCTTGCCATCCACTCCCCCAATGCACCACAAAAGTGCACACCTTCCACCACCCGCCCCTTCCAACCCTTGACGGTGGGAACCGAGTGCATTAATTTTGCATTAAGGCAACAGTCCCAAGCACAATTACGTGCAAGAAAGGGATGGAACTCAGTGAAACATATAAGTTTGCATGATTGCAACCAGACTGCCTGTGAAGAAGGTACTCCTCAAATGGCACTTAAAAAGGGCATGAGCAAGTCACCATTCTAGACCCCAAATGTTGAGAACAGTGGTTCTGAACCTGAGTTCGATCGAACCCCAGGGGTTTAGTGAGTCAGTCTCAGGGGTTGGGCGGAGGTGTGTGTCCGTTCCGTTCGCCAGGGTTACCAGGTGCATTAATATACTTTTGGCATTCACACAATACTTCTATGGCATTTTCATAATTTTTTTGATAATGATTTTTTTTTCTGGCTGCAGGCAGCCACCATGAGCCTGTGTCATGAGCATTGCTGATCCAAATAGGCTCCATTCTCAGGTGCCAAAAACATGGAGGCCATTTCGTGTTTTCAGGGGTGCTTGGGAAATGAGAGCCTGACCAAAGGGAGTATGCCTAGGAGTTAGCACTCCATGCACTCTCCGCTTCACAGGATCAGCAGCTGAATGAGAGAGAAATTGGTAGCTCAGTGTTTCTCAAACTGTGGGTCGTGACCACTAGGTGGGTGGTAGCCAATTTTAGGTGGGTCATATAGCACCTAGGGCAGCCATAATTGAAAATATAGGAAGATGGGACACTGGAAAGGAGGAGGGCTATGCAGTTAATTTCCTTGTGTCAAGGTTGTAAATAGGGTTTTTAAATTTCTGATTCACTTTGCTATTGGAAAATGGATGACAAATAATCCAACTTATTGCTGCATTCTCATGAAAGCAGCAGGCTCTGGTGTCACACACTTCCAGCCATGACATCACTTCTGGTGAGTCCCAGACAGACTGCCATTCTAGAAAGTGAGTCCTGGTGCTAAAATGTGTGAGAATCACTGTGGTAGATATATGCAGTGGTAATATATTGGCCACTCTGGCGCCGCCACTGCTGTGTCCTTTAAGGGCAGCAGTGCTCCCTCTGCCCCCTTCATTTCGCCCTCCGGGGAACCAGAACAAGACTGTAAATGCTGTTCGAAGGCATCACAGCAGCAAAGTGTCGCGTGAGGATCTGAGACGTTCAGGTAGGTTGTGGGGGGGGGCAGCTGTCTGCAGACCTGGCCCTGCTATGGGGCCAGGAACATGACTGGATTCCATATCTGAGCCTGGAAGTCCAAGCAGCACCTATCATGTGCCTGCAAGTACATCACCTAGGTGACAAAACTGAGGATAAATTGTAGATTATGTTTGAAAATTTATTTCCATAGTCCATGGATCTTCTAAATTTTGTGAAGCAGCATTATAGCAGAACACGTAACATTTGAACAATGAGCTGCTGCTTGGACCAGAGTTTGTGCTGGCATTTCCTAGGTACAGGGAGTGGTGATGGAACTGGCAGAAGAGACCATCAGCATAACTATCAGCAGTGATGTCATCTACAGATGAGGAAGTGGAACGCTGGGCGGGACTTACATGTGATAGGCAGCCTGCCCATTCCATTCCGTTCCACTGCCTGCCCACCCGCCGTGTGGGCTGCCCTGGCCTCAGAGGGAGTGCCTGCTCACCGGGGGGGGAGGGGTGGGGGCATGCCGGGTGCCTGGGCGAGCAGTGGTGGGGCGCGCCAACCAGGGGCAGCCCGCGCAGCGGGCAGGCAGGTGGCGGAATGGAATGGGCAGGCTGCCCATCACACCTAAGTCCCGCCCAGCATTCCACTTCCTCATCTGTAGATGACATCACTATCAGTGACATTGAGAGCCCTAGGACAAGAGAGCACACTGGGATTTCCAGGTCCCAGAATTTGTATGAGTGCTTGAGTTTGACCTCCCATCCCCTGAGTGAGTACAAGAATTGACGCTAGATCCTACAGACAGGAAATTTTGTTTAAAGGGCATTTATCAAATCACATCAATTGATCAGATTTGGGCATTTATCATTTGGGTATAATCTATTATATGGTACATGTGTAATGTGCTACCATTTCTGACTATAAATAAATATCAGGCAGTCTGAAATGGAAGGAGCTTAAACCAAGCAAGTGAGGGCCCAATCCTATCCAACTTTCCAGTGCTGATGCAGCCACAATGCAACACCAAGGTAAGGGAATAAATGTTCTGTTACCTTGAGGAGGCCTCCATGTCTGTCTCCCCACCACAGGATACAGCGCATGCCCCATTGGCATGACTTTATCAGCACTGGAAAGGATAGGACTGAGCCTTAAAAAGCCTTAAAGGTCACCACTCAATTCTCCAAGTTTTCAAAGCAGTCAAAGCACTGTGTGTGTGGGGGGGGGGGGCGGGTCAAGGATCACAGAGCCTATATGCTACAAGTTGCTATAATGTCCAGATAAATGAGCAGAAGTCCCAGCATCAAGCTTTGGGACTCCAATGCATACAGCTGTGGCGAAAACTATCCATTTATGCCTGTCCTGCATTTTCTGTTCTTTAACTAGTTCCTGATCGTTAAGAGAACCTGTCACTGATCTTTAAGAGAACCTGCCATTTAAGAGAACATGTCACGTATGCCATGACAGCTAAATTTATTTGTTGGCCATTGGTCTGGGACTTTCTCAAGAGCCTTTTAGAGATTCAGCTAGATGATATCTACCAGCTTGCCCTTTCTAAAGTGTCTGTGAACCCTCAAAACATTTTTAAAGGTTGGCAAGGCAGGACTTGCCCTTCCAAGAGCCATGCTGAGTCATCCTCAGCAAGGCTCCAAAGATCCCTTCTGGTGCATTTAACACTTCCAGTTTTAATAATGATTTCGACAGATTTCCCTGGGCAGACATCTGAATGTGGTATAAATTTAGCTGTCCTTTTTTTTCAGCTAAAACAGGTCCCAAACTGACTTCCAAGAAGAAAAGACAAGATTGTTTCTGAAGGTCAGTCACCTTCAGAGCTATGGTCAGGATGCAGGCAACAGGGGAAAGCGTATCTCCAATATGCTATTGATTTTTTGGTCTGGTATTCACTGTGCTTCAGTGACTACTCCCAAGGTCGCTAGCTGTACTCAAGTGCCTTCTTTGACAGATAGAATCAAGTGGTGGAGTAGTATAGCTCTTTTTGTAGCTTGCCAACCCAGTTCAGCCCATTGCATCAGGTTTCTGATATCATCACTCCTTCTGTTCTCTTCCAATACCAAATACTCTCACTTACCCATTTTGTTTTTGGAGCTTCTGCCATTCTCATATAAACACCTTCTGCCCTTCTTTGCATTTTTGTTTGCATGTGATGTTTGCAATATCTTCAACTTTCCATTACTTCTGCATCTCCCTGTGAACTTCTGTCTTGTTCTCTGTTTGAAGGTGTCGCTCATCGGATCATCCCCTCTCCCAGCTGCACACAAAGAAATAAGTTATTCCCAACCAGACACTCCCCAGCTCCTGTAGGCTCCCTCAGAAGTCAATGTTAAAAGTTACTGCTTGACTGCCCTTTGGTGTTAAATGCCTGCAGCCTGGTTCCATTGCAGTGCAAATGGAGAGTGTCCCTTTTCTACAGATTCATCTCTTCTGAAAATGTTCCCCAACGCCTAGCAGGCCTAACATCACCATTTCATTACACATGCCAATCCCCTTAGCTAGGCTATCTAGCTGGCCCTGTCTGTAGAATAGGAGGAATTTCTGAAAATGCTCCTTTACAAGTACTGGATGACCCCTTCTTATTACTAGATTTTGCAGTGCTGTGAGTACCAACATTATCACACTCACTATCAGCATTTGAAGCAGCACGTGATGTTCACAACCTGCACACCCAGACAAGCAAGTCACCATGTGTTCACTGTAATAGCGCCCCATCATTGGAAAAAGGAAAAAAGCTTTTAACACAGCAAAATCCAAACTGTGAGTTCAAAATCACAGCACAAAATCCAAAATCTGTTCTTCTATAAAAAAAACAACCATATTACTTCAATCCTAGGCAAAGTGCTTTCTGGTCATTTTCTTTGGAAATAGGTTTCGTTCAAAGTATATTTATTTAAATATTGGAATACAAATTAATTCCTAGGTGGCTTTGAAAAATGAGCAACCCAACTCAGTTTCCCAAGCGCAGTTCTCCACCCCACTGACAAGGCCATAGCAGGGGCCATCTCAATGCTCCGTAACCCGAACCAGCATAAAGAATAAGGATTCCCAGCACCATAGCCTGGAGACCGACCACCTTTCCTGGATAATCCAGCACCTCCCTCCAGACAGGTGAGTGTGAGAATGTGTGTCTGGTCTTTAGATTAAATGAAAGAATCAGGATGCTGAAGGTGGTATGACCAAGGCATCACTGCCTGTGGTGTAGCACATTTCTTTGGTTCCACCATTGGCTCTGGTCAAATACCTTTGCCCAGCCTCTGAGCAGAGGCCATGTTGAGAGTGCCCAAAGCAAGTGGCAAGACCTTTCCTACCAACGTCCGCTCTCAAAAACTACTTTTCCTGCCACTGTCAGTTTGGTTCTCTCTCTTTCCATGCTTCCCAGCGGAGAGGCTGGAAGAATGGCCCTGCCTCATTGTGCCTTGCGCTGTCCGCTTCCTGCCTGCTCAGGCCCCTCATCTCCCTCTTGTCAGGCCGGGGCTTCATCCCACCCTTCTAAATCCCCTGGCAAGATTTACAGAATGAGGAAATGAAATCGATGTGGCTGGTTTTTGAGTTATGGGAATATAATCAACCCGGAGTGTCCTGCTTGGGATGCAGTTTGTGTTGCTCATAACTCATCAGCTTGTTCATTAAACAAACAGACAAGAGAAGTAGGCAGCCAGGCTATTAGCTGCGGTCCCCAGGGGAGGGGGAGGCAAAGGCAAAGGCAGCGGTATGGCCAGGAATGCCCTGAGCGCCTTCCAAATCCCACTGCATTATCCTTCTCTGCTCCCCATCGGACCTTCTGGGCTCCACAAAAACCTCTTCCAGGTGCTGAGGTGTGGGCCGACTGGCTGCAGGGTGACTCTGCTTCAGCCATTATTAAATGCTGTCATTTTGACATCCACCTGTACAGCGGCTGCAGAGCCGTAAGTCTTAACAGAATGACCTCTCTTTGAATATTACGGTCCATGAATATGCATGACTGCATTTGCATTTCTGTCAAGAAGTGCCCTGATTACCAGAATTTAAGCCTCCTGGCAAATTTCCCCTGTGCATGCTCAAGGTATGAGTTAGGGGAGATAACGGGGGAGACAGCAAGGATTGCTAGGAGTTATAGTAAGATCATGTTGTGGGAAAAGACAGGCAACCCCTCCCAACTGACTATCCTGATAAGTATCACTGCTCCCACGTGCCTGCGCCTCGTAGGGCCATGTGTGTACATGGAGTCCCATGGAGGTGTAGGTGGGTCTTTGGCAGCCAAGACTCTGAAAATGGTGATAGAAGAGAAAGACTGTTTGGTAGGCTTGATGTTGCCAACAAGGTCAGAGGAGATGAGCTGCTCAGCTATTTTGCCCTGAAAAATGTAGCAGACTCTCTACAGCAGTGGTATTCAAACGTTTTAGACCAGGACCCACTTTAGATTGGCACTGTGTCAGAACCCACTGGAAGTGATGTCATTAACCTAGAAGTGAAGTTGTGGCAGGAAGTGACATCATCAAGCAGGAAGTGCCATCACTGTGACATAATCAAATGACACTCCTGCAATGCAAGTTGGCATTCTTGGACAGCAGCAATTGCCCAGCCATGAAACATCCATGACAGAAAGCAAGATTAGGACAAAATATGATGTAAAAGCACGGAACTAAAAACAAAATTAAAGAAAAGACCCTCACTTGGAAATTAAAACTGTTACCATTCACAAAAGGGATATAACAAGAGTAGGCTTCCAAGATGGCTGCTCCCAGCTTTTTGCGACCTACCTGATATCAGGTCGTGACCCACCAAGTGGATCCCGACCCACAGTTTGAACACCACTGCTGTACAGTTTCAGCTCCAGGAATTTAATAGCAGAAGGATGGCTCACTAGGACAGATAATGCTGGAGACGCAGGCCAGTAGTGAGATGAGGTTACACACCAAGCTTCCAATCAGATGAAGCAGCCATGCCACCTCACATCACATTTGGGGGGGGGGAAATCCTGCCTCCACACGGCATGTCCCTGCTCTGTAGTGCAAGAGGGACTCCTTTACTAACGTTAGTGGTGGAGGTTGCCATTGGACATTCTGTAGGTCCTATAACAGGCCATAAAAAGTTGCTATTTCTAAGCTGCCAGCCACAAATTACAAAAACCCTTCCCCCCATTCAAAGCAAAAGAGAAGTTCAATCTCAGGGTTGTTTTTTTTAAATAGATATTATTGTCCCCACCTGAGACTTGCCACAGATGTGCAGCATCTAGATGGGTACATCATATGCTCCTGTTTACTGTCCCTAGACACACAACTAAAGAAATGTGAACTATGAAATTAAAATGGTTCTCTATCCATCATTTGGGTTCCAAGCTGTAACATACCCCTCCCTCAAGGCCCCTTGCTATCATTGCCACTGCTGCCCCCAATGGCTTTCCCATGGTGGCAGTGGCAGCAGCCCAGGGAGGGACGACCGCTCAGGCCACAAGAGGGGCACGCCAGGCCCGGCCCCTGACAGGTCAGGAGGCTGGAGGGAGCCTGGCCACAACCTTCTCCAGCTCCAGCCATTACCTCTCACAGCGCCCCCATGTCGGCTGCCCCCTTCCCGGCAATGCCAACTAGCTGTAAAGGGGAGGGGAGGGCTGCTTACACAGCACTTGTAAAACTTACCCAATATTTACCTAACCCAATATTTCTGTATCATTTCAATGTTTTATTTGTGGGCTGGTCTTTTGACTGTAATGAAGTTTTATCTATCTATCTAATACTTACTGCGCAACCCTCTGGCTATGCTGCGGGTTCCAAGTGCTGTCAAACAGTAGAATCATGGAACTGTGAGGCTGAGATGCTCCCTTCTGCTTGGAAGCAGCAACAGGTCCTCCCCGCATGACTCTGAAAAGCATCTCCTTACACTCCTCATGTTTATGATTCATTGTACGAGTTTCAAATTTTATTATCCTAGTACCATTACATTGTGTTTTGCTTTGAGTGCTTTCCATAAGGGGAATGCCACAATAGGAATTTTAAGACTGATTCAGGACCAACTGATTCAGGATCATTCATGGCAGGATCCAGGCAAGAGTCCCATCCTCATCCATGTTCTGGCTTTATTCAGTATGATTTTGGGGTAGCATCGTCCCAAGTGTGACCCTATGTGGTCTTACAAATACCAGATCCCACCCCCCCATATGTGGTAGACAATCACAATGACAGCTAGATATTCCTTGGCTACACTATGAGCCCTTTCACAGTTCCTGTTTTATCATGTACCTAAAACAATATAGCACAAAGAAAGGCTACTCAATTCCACAAGGTCAGTTAGAACCCTTCTGGGACTGGACCACTTCACAGGACAGAACAATCCTCCATGTAAAGAAAGTCCTTGCACATAGAAAACTGGCACATCAGGGAAAGTGCACTGTCACCACCTTCCTTCCTGACCTGCTAGTTTTCTATATGCAGAACAATTCATTGGTTTTCAAAATGTGGCAGAGCATTTAAAAATGACGATAGATCCAGACCCGGTGATCTTAGTGAGGGCATTTCCTTCACTTATTTTCCCTCTGTGTGTGCGTGCACGCACACACAACTCATTTGCCCAGCCATGTAACTTGTGAGGGCCAGCCCAGTATACTAGCATCAGCAGTCCACATTCTGAGGTGCTATCAATCTACGCACTTTATGGTGAACTCCAAATCCTACAAACTATTTTTGTCTATGACCAGAAAGATCCCAAAGTGAAAGACCCCAGGCTCCCCACTATTGCCTTCCTCCCCCAATCCCTAATGCTCAGCAGCTCTGATGTAAACCAATTGGGAATATTAGCATCCATCTAACTTTCAGTGTAGGATCATGGTGGCGCAGTGGGTTAAACCGCTGCAGCTGGGCTTTCCAACCGGAAGGTTGGGAGTTCAAGACTGCGCGATGGCTTGAGCTCCCGTTTCTTGTCCCAGCTCCTGCCAACCTAGCAGTTCGAAAGCACCTAAAAATGCAAGTAGATAAATAGGGACCACTTCGGTGGGAAGGGAACGGCATTCCGTGCACTACGGTGTATAGTCATGCCGGCCACATGACCACGGAAGCTTGTCCTCGGACAAAAACGCCAGCGCTACAGGCTTTGAAATGGAGATGAGCACCGCCCCCTACAGTCGGTCACGACTAGACCATTCGGTCGTGGGGAAACCTTTACCTAACTTTCAGCACTTAGACTTCATAACTCTTCCCACTTTGTCATTTTTCATGCTTATAAGACATCTGGCAAGTGATTGATCCTCAGTGGGACCCTGTGGTCATTCACATTTGCTTATCTATCTCGTGCTGGGGGCAAGTTAGATATTTATAGCAGCCACTAAAGGTTGTTTCCTGAAGTGCAAGTTCTTCCTTGCTTTTTCTCTTTCTTACTTTTTTGTATGCTAATTTCTAATAACTCTTAGGCATGATAGCAATTACTGACAAGAGTCAGCCTCCATTAATAGTTTATCACAGTTCATCATACATCCTTTGTCAGTGGAAGCACTTTGACAAGCCTGGGGTTAATTAAAACCAAGAAGACAATAAAATACACCTAATCAAACATTACAGGTACAGAAATCAATTAGCAGATTTATGGAACTTTCGATAATGTGCCAAATTCAAAGAAACTGTCAGCTCTTTCTCCCCACGACAGTGCAATTGAATTTCTAATTGAAACTACCTTTCAATGGGTAACACAATCTGGCAAAGTTTGATTTGCATGAAAGGGAGGTCTACAGAGGCCAAAGGAGTCTACAAAAGCCAGCATCTCCCAAGCTGCTTCCTCATTACAGCAAAATTTCAAAAGAAATTTGGAATCAATTGAAAGTAGAGGATTTGCCAGAGAGAGATCTTGGAAGATGATGGGGCCCTGCAAGCTGAAACAAGTGCCTGGAAGAATCACAAGCAGCCCATACTAGCAACAGCCCTGACTTCCACCATGTGCAGGTTAATTCTCAATAAACTTTGGTTCCTCCTGAGACAAATCGTATCCTGATACTGCAAAAGAGCTCAGAGTCTGAAGGATGGGGAACCCAACCCTGAGAATGGCAGTGCTCAGGGCTCCAGTGGCACCAAAATGGTGACCCCTGGATCCTGGCCCTGTCGGGTTACTGCTGAAGGTCTCCTCAGGAGAAGACCCTTCCCTTAGGAGACCACAGCCAGCTGCAATGGGTCTCCTCAACTCTGCGCCTGCGTTTGAGCGGGCACAGAGCTGAGGAGACCCACATCAGGTCACCCGGTTCCAGAGGGGGTTTAGGAAGCAGCAGCAGAAGTTGCTGCTGTCCCTGCCCCTTCATGAGCCTGCTCCACCCTTCCCCCCATCCAGTTACTCCCCCTCCACGCCTCCTTCCATGCCTTGCCTCTGCTCTGAACAAGCTTACTGGCGGCTGCCACGGCTGGAGAGCCAGCCATTCTGTCTGCCTGCATTGGGACCTGGTGCTAACTAACACTGGCCCAGCATGAGTGGTGCAGTGTCGTGAATGTGCTTAAGACACATTCTTGATACTTCTAGCTGGCAATACTCATGTACCACCAGCAATAAGAGCCTCAGGACTGGGCCCTGAATTTCCGAACTGAGAAGCTCCAGAATATAAGGCTACCTCAAAAGCAGCCCTGGAAGCTCTTACTCCAAATATATGAAAGCCGATTCTGAATACTCGGTGATGAAGGGAAAACAGCATGCGCTTCCTTGGGGCACTGTGCCATTATGCATTCATTTATTTGAAGAATTTATACCCCGCCTTTCCCATGCCAAAGCAAATGCCCAAGCTGGCTTACAGAGAACAAAAAAGTACATACAATGTAACCACAATAAGTAAAAAATATTTAAAATATTTTAAAAAAACATTTAGCATGAACACAGAGAACATTAAAAAATAAAGCGAGACTCAGTTCTCCTCATCAGGCCCTTTGGAGGGTGGGAAACAATTGACCAGCAGAGTAAACAAACTATGACAGTATTCCAGAGGGCAGACAGCCAACCCTCATCTAAAGGCCAGACAAAATGGGTCTGAACCCTCTCCGAAATGCCATGCAGGAGTGTGCACTTAATTCTTCTGGAGTTCCATATTTGTGGAGCCAGAGAAGACTCACCCCTGAGCTGCCATTCCTTTAACTTGGGACAGAGGGGACACTAGAAGGAGAACCCCTCTAGATGATCTAAGAGGGCTGAACTGGCATGAACTAAGAGGTATGGTATGATCTAAGAGGGCTGAACTAGACGCACTGGTATGTATGGGACAAGGTGGTCCTTTAGGTAGGCTGGGCCCAAGTCATGAAGGGCCTTGAAGGTCAGTACCATCATCTTAAATTGGGATCGGAAGTGAATGGGCAGCCAGTGCTGCTGCTGAAGGAGTGGTCCTACTGAGTCAAACCATCTAGCCCCTGTAACCACCCAGGCTGCTGCAATTTGTACTAATTACTTCACATACAATACTGTTGAGCCCTGATACTGAAAACAGGCAACAAAGTTAGCCCTTGGTCCAATTTAAATCCTGGAATAACTTGGGTTTGCTAAGGGGAGTAAGGACCAAGGCCTTATGGCCTAAGGACATAATGAGCAAACATACTGAAGCTAAGTAAGCCAGTGTCTGGCTAGAAAACCCCCCAGGAATCTCCTGAGCTCCCTGAAAGAAAGATAGGATTATAAATGCAACAGATCACCAGATGATCTCGGCCAGTAGGCCCATATACATGTTGAACTGGCGTGTCTGACCGCTAGTGTAGCTAAGGGGTGTGTGGGTTACAGGGCCCCAGGTACCACACTTGAGAGGTGTCAAGCCAACAGTAATTTAAAAAGTTGTTGTATCCCAGCTGGACCCCAGATGAGCTTCTGAAAGCTTCCAAAAGGCACTTCCGTTTTTTGGCAAAAACCAGAAGTTCCTGTTGGAGGCCTTCTGAGGCTCAGCAGGGACGCAACAACGTTTTAAGGTACCCTTGGCTTGGCACCATCCTATGACATTGTGGTACCCTCATCAGGCTTCAAAAGGTGTCTTAGAGGCCTCCAACAGGTATATCCAGTTTTCACTGGAAACAGGAAATGCCTATCAGAGGCCTCTGAAAGGCACTTCTGATTTTCACAAAACCATTCTGACCATTCTGTAGAACTACTAATTTATTTTGGAGATTTCTATATTGCCTTTCACAGGCCACAAGCCTAGAACTAGATCAACAACATTTTGTTAACTGCATTCCACTTACCTAATTAAGGCACTTAATCAAGGGGAACCCTTGATTTGGTAAGAAGCTCCTGGGTGCTAGCAAATACCACATTCCTCTTGGAGACTTGACAATGAACCATTAAATGATTTACCTGGCTGCCTTCCAAGGCACTGAAATGAGGCTATCTAGCCTTCATGTCTTGGGATTTTCTCCTCCAGAGAGAGAGAGAGAGAGAGAGAGAGAGAGAGAGAGAACGAACACACATAAGTATTTTTCTTTGTTCAGTCTTTGAGGGCCACACCACTCTCATCTATAATGGCTCTGTTATCACCTTCCTCAGTCTGGGACTATTGCAATCTGTTTTAAGTCAACTGACTCAGTGGCGTTCCTAGAGGGGGGCAAAAATGCTAAGTTTTTCAGGTACCTGAATGCCCATATAAAGTGTCCCCTTACCCTCTCCTTCAGATCCATTTGGGACAGTGAGAGGAAAGCAGAGGGATCTTCTTTCCTCTACTTCTGCAACTGTGAACTTACTTGAAATAATTCAGACTGACCAAGTATTCTTCAATATTCCCCCTTACAGTGGTTATCATCATCCTGGCATTGCGATCATACTTCTGGCCTTGGGAGTTTCATCACTTACAGTGGCATAGGTGGCTCTTGCTGCCTCCCTACCTCTCAGTGATACCTGTGACAATTTTCTAAAACCCCATTCTGATTGTCTTCTGCTTGATGGGGATGATTTTAGAATAGTGTTACACCTTCTAAACTTCTTGTACCTTCCAGGCCTCACACCCATCTCCACATATAACACACACCACCTATTTGATGGGAAGTTGTGGCTCCACTTTACTCTGCGATGGTCAGACCTCACCTGGTTTACTGTGCCCAATTCTTTAGGAAAGATGCAGCCAAACTGGAGTAGGTTCAGAGAAGAGTGACAAGGATGATCAGAGGGCTGCAGAACAAGCCCCACAAGGAAACGTTGAGGGAACCTGTTATGCTTAGCCTGAAGAAAATAAGGCTGAGAGGGGATGTGACAGCACTCTTCAAATACCTGAAGGGCTATCATATGGAAGAACAAGTTTGGTCTTAGCTGCCTCTGAGCTCCAGTGCATACAACCTGCAAGACAGGAGATTCTAACTGGATATCAAGACAAAATTCTTGACTGCAAGGGTGGTTCGGGGTGTGTGGATTCGCCCTTACTGGAGAATGTCAAGAAGTGTTTTGACAGACACCTCCTGGAGATGTTCTATGAGGATTTCCTGCTAGAGGCAGAGGTCTGGACAACATGACCTTGTGGATCCCTTCCAACTCTATGATTCTCAAGTGTAGCAATTCTGTTCATGCAATGTGCATTCAGCAATGTGCATTCTGTTCATGAAAGAGTCTGTGCGTCAAATTCTGTCCATACAAACACTTACTTTAGCACAAGTGGTATATACTTCTGGTCATCCTCACCACTGGCCACAGAGCCCATTTGCCTGCACAAAGCATTGAACCAAAGTTCAGGTCTGGGCAGCTTCTGCTTGAAGAGTTCTTCCTCAAGGTCTGCAACATAGCAATTACTAATAACCCTGAACAACCATGTGTCTTCCAACAGCCACAGATCATTTCCAGAATTTTCACATTTATGGCACCAGTGCAGGTGACTCATGGCCCCCCCCCCCCCGAGGATCCTGATCCAGAGTTTAAGAACGTAAGAGTTAATGTTAAGTAGGGACTGTTAATGATGGATTGCGGTAACAGAATGGCTGAGTCTTTCCGTTATAAGTATGCCAAGTTTTTGGCCTGAGGAAGGCAATAAATCAAAATTACTTGAAGATGTGTGAAAGGACAGAGAAGGGACAGCAAGAAGGTGGAAGGAAAGCACTGTTTTGATTTCAACAATTGGCCTGTCTTACTGAAAAAGTATGATTACTATTGCTTTGAAAAATAGCTGAATCTATTCAGAAGAAAGTTATGAGAGAATAAAGGCTATGTGAACAGCATTCATAAATCCAGCAGCAAAACTTGTTATGTAAACCTTGGCAACTACAACTTTGCTTCAACATATTTGGTATCAGTGAAGAGTTAGATGTTAAATACAGTCTTTGTGCTCACAGAGTTTTGGAGTTGGAATTTAACCACCACCACCAGTATTTATATAGTGCCTTTCTTTGGTTATCAGATTTCTCTCCAACCTTGATTCAAGGTGGTTTACACAGGCAGGCTTTTCTAAATCCTGGTAGGGATTTTTACAGTACAGTAAGTTCTAATCATGGCTGTGAGAGCTGGACCATAAGAAAGGCAGAGTGCCGAAGAATAGATGCTTTCAAATTATGGTGTTGGAGAAGACTCTTGAGAGTCCCCTGGACTGCAAGGAGAACCAATCGGTCAATCCTCCAGGAAGTCAAGCCTGATTGCTCCCTGGAAGGACAAATCCTGAAGCTGAAGCTCCAATACTTTGGCCACCTCATGAGAAGAGAGGACTCTTTAGAAAAGACCCTCATGCTGGGAAAGATCCAAGGCAAAAGGAGAAGGGGGCGGCAGAGGATGAAATGGTTAGGCAGTGTCACCAAAGTGATGAACATGAAATTGGGCGAACTCCGGAAGCTAGTGGAGGACAGGGAGGCCTGGCGTGCTGTGGTCCATGGGGTCGCGAAGAGTCGGACACGACTTAGCGACTGAACAACAACAACAAGTTCTAATCATTCATAGAATGCCTTCAGTCCAGACGGATTCCTTTATCAGAGAGCAACCCAACTCCCACAGTGGAATAGGCAGGCCAACATGCCTGCCCCGTATCCAGCCCAGGGCATGGAGTCACTGGGAGTCACCTTTCCCCAGGGAAAAGGGAAAATATTCCCTGGGGAATGCACAGCAGCCTGGATGGGGCTATTCGGATGGTGCACCTCCAAGCAAACAAATCAGGGCTGGCCCGGCTGAGGATGGAGGTTAGGATCTGGCCCAAAAGCCAGAACCTGTCTCTACCCCCTTCCCTGGGGCAGGCATTCTCTACCTACCCCCAACCATTCTCTACCTATCCCCTTCCCATTCTGCCTGTCCCCCTGCCCCAATCCACCTCCTGCCACTTTCCTTGAGTCCCTGTGCCAGCCTTACAAGGCTGGCCTTTCCTTTGGGCTATTCATGCGCTGGCCTCTCTTCCAAAAATAGCACAAATGCACTTTATGGCACATTTGCGACAGTTGGAGGCTGGCACAAGGGTCTTACCTTAAAGTTTGTACTGTGCTGCCAATTTGCTATCTTTCTGGCTGCATTCACACACACACACACACACACACACACACCATGCTTAACTGACAGCAACTACTCTCTTCCATTGAGAGTTGGTCATCTCTGCTCCTCTCACCAGCTGGGATGACTCAGCTTGTTAGCAGCCTTGTCAGCAGCTCTTGGATACTTGCTTCTAACTTGCACCTCCAAGTGTTCTTCAGGCATCAGAGGCAGCAGCTGTACCTCTCAGCCAGACCTGCCCATATGTGAAGTCCCGCAATATGCAGTGTGGCAGGAGGTGTGGACTGATGGTTGAGCAGCTGGCACTGCCTGAAGCTAAGCAGGAGAATCTGTGGTTTGTTTTGGGATGGGAGATGGGTGCCAGGTTGTGACAAGCTGCAGTACCTGTGGTGGCAGAACAGAGTCGCTGTGGAGCTGATTACTCACTGCAAGTGAGAGTTGCTGAGGAGTGTGTGAGAAGACCACCTGTCCAGGCTTGACTTGTGATTGCCTGCTGAGGCTTGATGGCAGGCAGCCAAAGGAGAGAACCACACTGTGAAGGCGACATCTGGGACTGAGGATTGGCGGATCACAAGAATACTGTATATGTGTAAAATCCCCATTGAAAAAATGGTGGTTTAGACTAGCCTGCTCATGTAAGCTGTCTTGGGCATTTGCTTCAGCATGGGAAAGGCAGGGTATAAATTCTTCAAATAAATAAGATAAATAAATAATATGCAAGGGAATTGCTAAAAGAACAAGAGAATGTGGCCAGAAATGGGAGAACTGGGGCAAAAGGGCTTGCTATGACAAGGCAGGATTTTATGTACAAGCATGTCTACTCAGAAGTAAGCTCCATTGTGTCCATTTATTAACTTACTCCCAGGAAAGTGTGCAAAGGATTGCAGCCTTTGTAGCTGAACAGTGGTACAGTTTATTGTGGCTTTTTTTAGTGATTCAATAGGGTTTGTAACAGAATTTGGATAAGAATTATGTGGAGTAGGAGGTAGAGGATTATGCGGATCAAACATTCTTTAGACACTTTCCAGTTGTCTTTGAACATATCTTAGGAAATGTGTAACACAATGAGTTTGGGAAGAAATTGGCTGCTTTGGAAAAGAGATAGAAGGTATGGACTTTCAAATTTCATTTCAGAGCTATGTTCATTTTAGGAGCCTCCTTTTTGTTTTGGATTGGATTTTTTAATATTAGTTTTTATAGATGTTGCAACATTTGCAAGATATGCATATAACATCTTTTTGTTAAAGGCCCAGTTTGTTTTGATAACTTCATTTAAGGTTTGAAACGAAGACAGGTAAAAAAGGAAAATCTAATTTTAAAATCAGTGCTATTTTAATAAATCCACCCTGCCTAGGGCTGACACTATGGCCCAGTGCCAAATGAGAAATCATGGTGGAACCTGCCAGGAAAAGGTTGCACCAGGGTTGGGAACAAGTCTCAAAATTCGATCCAAGTCTATTCTGGAGTTTCTAGCTCCCCTCACCACTTTACTCATGCACAAGTCCTAGCATGTGCCCGGGGAGACGCAATTCCATATTCATGAATCATTTTGATTCAATTCCCAAGTCTTTCCGTGATGAACCGTGGCACGGGTCAGGCACATGCGCACACAACTACAATTGGTCAAAAATGGAAGGTGCTCAGGGTGTTGTCGGTTATTGTTTCACCCTTAACGTTGTTCTGGCAGGCCAGCGATGTGCTGCTGACAGTGCTTCACTCCTTCCACCGAACCGCCATTGCATTTATATAAATAAAACACAAAAACCAGGCTGACCTGTGACTGTTACTCGAGTGAGCAAGCAAATGCAGCTTCAGGGAACTTTCAGCTCCACACAAAACCAGCTGCTGAGAAGAAACCTTCCCGCCAGGGATTCTCACCCTCTCCCTTCCCTTGCCCAGAGCCAGAAATCAGACCATTCTTTCATCCAATCATAGATGCACAAGACAACTCTGCTCCCGCCTCCCGCCCCCTTCAGCTGACTGGACCATGCCTTCTTCTGCCCACATCTCATGTTCTTCCTCCCCATACCTCGTGCTCACTGCAGCCAGCTACCTGAAACCGAAACAGACACATTTTCTGTTACCCCTCCTCCACCCCTCCCCTCCCCATCCTGTTCTTCTTCTGTTCTTCTGGCTGGAAGGAATGAATGAAGCAAGACAACCTTTAGGGCACCTTCTGGATCTCCACAAGCCGCAACAAAGTAATGAAGCGAGCACACCTACACCCAGAATCAAGTTGCTGAAATTGCTGACTCACTGTAAATCAGTGGCCAAACTCACGAGTCATTGTCAACTGAGACTCAATTCTCACAGAAGTCAGGCCAAAACATGAAATCTCGAGTTAAAACTTGAGTCAACTCTTTTTTCCTCATCTCTGGGTTGCACAGTCAAACTCCTGCTGTTGCTGGAGACAAAACTACCATTTGGTTCCCAGAATGTCAGGGTTCCTCCTAAAGAGAAACATCTGAGAATTTTTCACAGAAGACAAACAGGTTTCTGCAAGACAAATTAACTTTCTCAGATTTCTTCATCTCCAAGCCATTGAATTTATGGGTCAGGAAAGCAGAATTGTGACCAGTTTTTACTTTAAGCAAAGTTGCGAGTTGAACTTGGAGCTGCTTCTTTAAGCAAGGAATTTTAAGAAAAGGAAAAAAAAATATTGTGCTTAGTGAGATGCTGAAGCATTGTGGGCGGGGGGGGGGGAGGTCTACATTCCCCTTGGCCAAGTGCTCTTTTGAATTGGGAGTGAAAATGAGAAGGTGGTGAAGAATGTGGGGGTGGGGGTGTCTGTAATCTGGCCCCGGCCCCCCTCCCTCCAGTACCAACAGACTTTGCCTCAAAGTTTGCATCTTTTGTATCTTTGCAATTTGTTCATGTTCCTTGGCAACAAATAAAATAACTTCAAAGCCCTTCTCTGTGCTGGCAATAATGAGATTCAAAAGAAAAGATTTCCCCTCTTTACCCCCCTCCTTTATGCATTAAAAAAGCCTCGACTGAGAGCCCAGCAGTTCACAAATATTACTCATGTCGTTTGTGCAAAGAAAAGGGGAGATGAATTAAAAAAAGTGTTCCAATTGAACACAAGGAGCATTGTTTGCATATCAGAAAAATTAATCTCCATAGAAAAGTGAGAGCCTGCAATTCAGAAAGCAAAGAATTAGGACAGCCCAGCTGAGAATAATTTTCTAGCCAGTTAATTTAATTGCATAAATCATTCCTTTGTTAGCAATAAAGAGATATAATTAAAATGAGATTGCTTCTCATTTCTATTCTCTGGAAACTAAAGGAATTGATTTGGGGGCATGCATTCCCCAATACCACATTGGCAAATTACATGCACCTTTTCATAAAGGCTACACCATCTTGTGCTAATGTTGTGGAGAGGTTTAATTAATTATAGATATGCCATATGATCTTAAAGAAATAATTTACTTAATGCCCATTGAAATGAAGTTTGCAAATGTGTATATATCCTTTGGACAGAGGGTGTTCCAATTTCTACAAACAGGTCAGGAAGTTTAACTGGTAGCTGCCAGGAGAACTATAAAGAAGCACAGAAAAAGGTAACCAGGGCTGGTGGTAGTATTAAATGTTTAAAAAGTGCCTTATATTGAATGAGGTCAGTAATCTAGCCTGATTGACAAATGCCACTCAAAGCAGTGAGATCTACTACCAAACTACACTCTCCCCACACTACATTAAATCTACTCACATAGAAACATTCAGTACTTCGCACGCTTCTGTGTCTTGGATGATCCCTGTTATACAACAGGCTACATCCTCAACTTTAGAGCAAATTCCTAGTCTTTCGGGATCTCTCAAGATTGGACAAAAGTCGTAATGAGGAGCAACAAAATGCAATCAATACAATCAAAACCATTTTTATTTCATTATCACCCTCAAGAGACCATTGGAATTGTAAAGATCAACACCTTTATAGAACTACAATTTCTGGGGGGGGGGAAGGAGAGATGAGCATCAAAATGCTCTAAAAACAGTGGTCCTCAAACATTTTAGTGCTGGGACCCACTTTTAGAGTGACAATCTGTTTGGGACCCACCAGAAGTGATATCATGGTCAGAAGCACCATCATTGTGATATTTCTCATTTTCCCAATAGCAAAGTGAATCAGAAAGAAAAAAGCCTATTTAAAACCTTGACACAAGCAAAACCACACAGCCCTCCCCCTTTCCAGTATCACCCTCTTCCCATAATTTCAATATGGCTGCACAGCCCACCAGAAATTGGCTCACAGCCCACTTATGGGTCTTGACCTAGTTTGGGAACCATTGCTCTGAACATCTTCAGATGTTTTCCTGTATGCCCCTATCATCGAGGGTAAACTGGGTGGTAGGCAGAGCCTTTCAGTGGTGATACCCTGTGGAACACACACTCTATTTCAATGTACTGGTGCCTTTTACAAGCCCTCAGGATCAGTTCAAAAACGGCAATTTAAATTGGTAAGCAGATTTGTTTAAATATTCAATTTCTTGCCAATATTTGTGACGACCCCACACAAATTCCTTGCATGAGCTGTGTCCTGGTCAGGGACAACTGGGAACCTGCTGGCATCTCACAAGTGTATGTGGCGCCTAGGGCTACCTGTGTCCAAGGAAATCTTCTCTTACCCTGTGACACCTCTTATCTCCCCACTATTCATTTCTGCTAGGCAATGATCTACACAGCAACTAAGAGCTTACCACAGCCCTAGCATTCCGTTTGCTTTGCTTTAGCATCTTAGCATCAGGAATTGGCTACAAGCATTTTGACTAAGACCCACTGGACCGTGCCTAAAGCTTTTTGCAGGAAGGGATCTAGACAATAGATACATGGACAATCTCTGTTTTTAGAGATTCCTGTGACATGCAGGTCTGGCTGTGTTCAAAGCTGCTTTTTGAGGGGCTGTCAAGAGGCAGGAGATTCACCTTTGTTCTGGCAGATCTGTGGTTAGAAATACATATTTGTTCAGCTCCAGTAATGCATATTTCAGGGTGCAACAGTGTCACCCAGTGGACAACTGCACAGCCCTTCTCTTACAGGCACATCTCCCTATTCTGTAAATGGGTGTAAAAGAACAGAAAAACAAAAGCTTGGCTGGTTTACCCTCTGAAAAAAATCATAGCATAATACACTAATAGCAGATGCAAAGCATTTCACACCAACAGAACATAATTTTAAACTAAACCAAAGAATTATACCCGGTCTATAAAAACCAGGAGTTTACCAAAGACAGATATAACACAAGTTAGCTTCGTGCTTCTGTAGCACATTCTCTTGTTCAAAATGCTTCTCCAACTGTTGCAACTGAATAATCAACCCCAAGAGGAAGGTCAGTATCATGAACTTCGTACTGCAGATGAGGGAGACTTGATGACCATGCAACGCCTATAGCTGCCTGGCACGCTGATGTCAGGCAGAAGATTGAACCAGGAATATCCTGACACACTTGTCAGGCTCACAGCTTCTACACCATTGTGCGATACACCATTTATGATACAGGCTGAGCCGAACTGTCCATGAATTTTATATCCGTGGTTTTTGGCTCAGCATGGGTCCCCTGGACCTGCGTTGAGCCAAATTCGGCCAAACTTGAAGCCTCCAAGGGCGACCGGAGCTGTGCTCCGGTTGCCTCTGGAAGCTCCTCTGGGCCCCACCAAGGCCATGTGCCTCCACCCGTCTCAGAATGGCTGTTTACACCAAACACCACAACTGGGTCTCTGGCAAAACCAGAAGTTGCTTTTTTTGCCTAAATAGCCACTCTGAGACTCATTGAGGCTGTGGGTGGACACATGTGGCCTCAGCAGGTGCTCTGGGAACCCTCGTGGATTAAAAAGCTCCCACCTGTAATTCTTTTGCTAAAAGATAATCCACAAGTAACAAGCAACCAGGGCACCTAGGATAGAGACCTAATTCTATGATTGGAATTATACCAGCAGATTATCCCTTCTCCAGACATCCAAAATCCAGACATCTTTGTCAATTTTTTAAGCTTTCTGTAGTGTGGACACTAGGATCTTGCGCTCAATCCTCACATACAGGCTGTAAATTCTATTCTTTGCTCTGTGATGTGTGCCAATACAGACATTGTTGAAAAACATCAAAGAGGCCAGACGACACCCAAATGGGTAACAGCAAAAAGAGCATTTCCCATTATTCCAAAATTCAGACAAGTCAGAAATCCAGACACCTTCCTGTCCCAAGCAGTCTGGATAAGAGATACTCCACCCACAATCCATCAGTCAAATTAGCATAAATGAACTCATTTCATTTGCATTATTTCATTTGCATTTCATTACTCATTTCATTTGTCTGTTAGCTCTTAGAGATTGGGGGAAAGGGAAGAGTAGATATAAGGTCCATAAGGGCGAGGAACTGGGAGCTACAGCAGTAGAAAGTGTTCAGATCCTGGCCTAGGAAAGCCCCACATCACTTCTGTCTTTTGAGAGAGAAGCAAACAGGATTTCATGCCTAAAGAGCATGTCTTGAGGCCTTGGACAGCGATACAGTGCTAAACACTGATACTGAAGCAAGTTCCTCTCTAGCCAAATTACTGATCAGTGTAAAACCTGCCAGACCCCCAAAATGTAAAAATATTTGCAATGAGAAATTTCCAAATATCTATTGAGAGTCATAGAATTCAGCATAACATGTCCTTGAATGCTGAAATTGACTGCCATGAACAGGTAACGGAGATTTATCTTCTTCATTAAAAGCCGAATACCTGGGTTGTCAAGTTCGATGTGTGTTTAAAAAGAAAGCTATTGTACAAAACAGCCTAAAGAGAAAAATCCATATATTTTGCTTTTTATAACTGTTCCCCCACCTTCTAAGACCAAACTTTGAATTTGGTCATTTAGGCAAGCTTATATTAGGAAACTTTGATTTTGAACATTTGTAGGCTCAGGGGAATAAGAAGCTGCTTATAAGGTACACTAAATGAACGAGGTCAGGCCTTGTTTGGGGTCACCATGAACTATAGTTTACTCACAATGACTTATGCGCAGGAGCACTTCATCCATTAGGCAAGGAGATGTGGGTTGAATCTGTGGCAGCTTCTAAGCTAGAGGACGGCAGATTCAGAGCACCCTTTACTACAAATTCGTCACTAACTCCCTCCAGGTGGCTATGGACACAAATCACATTGATCTGCTTTCTGCTTGTTAAGCACAAATCCCTAAAAAAAAATCAATCCAGAAGCCCCACACTTCCACCTTTGAAGAAACTGTGCCTCCTTACCATGTTCCTCAGTTTCTTTGAAAATGGGCAGGACTTCTCGTTTGGCTTACAAGGACTATATAAACCAAGGAGCTCCTTCATTTGCCCAGTCCCATTTCTTCCACATTTGAAGAAACCATACTGATAAGGAGCAGTGGGTGATGCCCTAATCTAAATAATATCAAGACGGGAGAAGATAAAAGTATCTCTAAAAAACTAAAAGCCCAGTATAGGAGATATAGCTGAAGACAGGAAAGATCTTTGGGCAATGGGAGACTCACAACTCAATCTGGATTGGGCTGCTGTGCACAGTAATTTACAACAACGGAACAGAGTTCTACTGTAAAAGGGCTGCCAACAACGCACACAGTGCTCCATTGGCAACCATTCAGGGAGTGCTGCTGCAAAAGGTGACAGAACTCCTAGGATATCAGTGGATCTCCCTGGATCTTGCCACAGCAGGCAAGGCAGCAGCAGCAGGGCTGAAACTGGGGTGGGGAGGCTGCAGGATCAGGTGTACACAGTACCAATGGCACACACTGGATTTTATCCACATTTGTTGCACTTTCCGTTTTGCAGACTCTGCTCTACAGAGAGCTGGCACAAGTCCAAAGATATCCACTACAGAGCAGGAGACTAACGGAGAAGGGAATTTAAATCCCTGTTCCCCTCCACAGCCTCCCAATCCACCCATGCCCCCGACTTCATACATGCCTTTTTGGTTCTGCTATACCAGCAGGAGCAAGGGAGGACACGATTGTGCTGTCGGCAAAATCTACTGCATATTCCCAACTGTAAGTAAAAGCCTAGATGGACTAACTTGAATTGCATGGCCAATATTCCAATGATTTTGTACTGCATAAACACTGACAGAAGTAGAATACAAAGGATTGATGTGTTTTTAAAAATGGCAATACTAAAAATCCAAACTGAACATACCTGACCAATATTGAACGATGCTTAAAAAAAGACTTCCTTTCTTGAAGTTAGAAATAAAACACACCACAAGAATGATATTTCAAAAGCACATCCAAGGACATTGTTCAATATTCCAAACATACATGTACTTTTATTTTTGAAGTACAGAAAAACTTCTTAGTGCACCAGCAGAAGTAAGTGGACTGGGGCTTGCATCTCCCCATCCTACTAATGCTGCTTCTTTGCTTCAGTACAGTCATATCCTAGTGTGATCAAGGAAAGCCTGGAGATGGACTTCCACTCAGCACCCTTCCTCCACTATCACCTGCAAATTCTAGAACTGTTGTAACTAATAAGTCAATTCAACAACAGGAACTGGTAAACAGAATAGTGCAGCTGGCACAATAAAGTTATCCACCAAACAGGGCCTGATTTTTTCCCAACCAAGATGAAAAGAAAGCTCTTTTAAAAACTATTTCTTGCAATGTAAATGCAATCTGAAGTTGTGTGATAAAGCAGAGTATGAGCAAAGTCAAAACGGTTTCATTAATTCAGCGATTTTGTCTTCTCTTGCAGATGTATAGGTATCCACCATCTTCGCCAGATTTTCATGGTATTTCTCCAAGCCAACTCTGAGGCTAAGAGAGATCTCCTGGAGGAAACAGAAGAGAGAGAGAAAACGTATGTACCTTTACACGTTAGGGAAGAGAAATATTTGGTATACCAATTAAGTCTCAGTAGCCAACTAATTCATATATTTTGTTTGGAAAAAGGAGTAGCATTACCTCCAACACATGCTTAACTTTGTCAAGCATCCCACCTTTTGTTTCATCTATTAGCTGAGGCCAGCACAAAATTTGTGCCTTCTTTTCTAGAAGCAGCTGGGCCCAAGTTTTCACAAGACTTCATATACAAGGAAGGCTATTGGCAGCCTCATTTCATCCCCATTACACTCCTTCTACAGTTATACAAGGGCCCTGCACACTTACACACTGGCCTACAGCAAAATTCCACCATGATCACAGATACTCAGCTGACCACTCTGGGGTTGAGCTAGGTACTAGGTGGGGTTAGAGCTAGAACCTTGCTAAATTGCCAAACTCATTTGCCAGGCTCATGCCTAAAACATTTTTTTTCTTGACAAGAAAAGGTTGAACACTGCAATGACTGTTTTTACCACCTCATCAGATCACATGCAGACAACTACAGTAGCAATTTTATGAGTCAGAAATGACTTCAGGGCCACTGCAAGCCAACTAAAGAACACATTCTAAGAAAGAAACCAGTGGAACAATTTGTGGTGAACTCTGATCTGAACAGATCAGATCTGAACAGTTTTAGAGCAACTCTTTGCTTGGGATGCCAGATGAAGCTTTTCAGTGTTCTACTCACCCCCTCCTGTGGAGAAGAAATCACACCTCCACAAAGGTCCCCATGCTTTCTTTGAAGCTTCACCTTGTAACCTTATTTTAGCAGAACCTCATCTCACCTGAGCTTTTGATTTCTTTTTTTCAACACCATCAGTTAGCTGCTGAATAGCATGTTTCAGCTGCTTGATTTCAGTGCGAGTTGCTGTCAGGTTCTCAAAGACTGTCCCTCTCTTCTGCTGCAATGTGTTGCAATACCTGGAGCACAAGTTGTTAACTAGTTAACTGTAGCCTAGAATCACATTTGCTTTCTTTGCCTCTGTATCACACTAATGGCTCAGGTTTATCTACCAGAATGTCTAGATCTTTTTCACATGTACTACTGCTCAGTACTTTCACATGTACAATATTCCCAGTTTTCCATCCTGGCAGGATCGTTCTGGATCCTGTTCCAGCCTTCTAATTTAGGGTACTAGCTACCCCTTCCAGTTTGCTACTATCTGTAAATTTGTTGAGTACCTGCTCGACTCCCAAGCCATTAAGATATTAAACACTAAGCCCAAGATGGAGCAACCCCCAGGTGAGGATTTCCTTCCCTGGCCTTATCAACTTCCAGTCTCAGAGTCTGTAATCCTTGAGTTCATGCCATGGGGAGAACTCCTCATGGGCCAGATGTGCACAACCGCAAGCATCACTGCACTCTCTAGCTTCGTCCACTTGGAATTTGACAAGAGGTGCAGCCGCAGCCACCTCCAAAGCTCTATGGAGGCACTTTGTCTTTTATCTTCTGGCTTTAGATTCCCCCCGCAGCCCCCCAGACACAGCCAGCATCTAATGGGGTTGCTAATTAACAATTAGCAGCTAATTGATTTTATTTCAAAAACAAGCCTGCACAAATTGCACTTGTGGTATTAATTTGTAAACTGCATTATTTCAAAAACGCGCAAGTTAAGACCATGTTAATGTAGAGCTGCCTATATTTCTTTTACAATCTGATAATAGCTTCTCTGGCTCATGTGTTCAGGGATATAGAGCTGCATCCACCTCAGGATAGTGTTCATTCTGCTTCATAGGCAGAAAGAGACAAACACATTAAAAAAGTAAATTTTAAGATTCAAATCGGAGGTCTGGGTAGGAATCTTTTTGTTGACTGAACTGGTGACTTTCTCTCCTAAGGAATACTTAAACCCTTTTTATTGATGCACCAGATTAAGAATTGCTGCCATCAAAGGATAGCTGCTCAGTCCCTTAATGAAGTCATAGCCCTTAGAAGACAGATGGTAATTCTGTAGTCATGAAAATGATTGCAATGTTAGAGATGTTGCCCTATGAATTCAGTGGGGTGGCAAGGAGGAGAGGAAGATGCCTAGGAGGCTTTGATCAAGTGCCAGGTTTCTTTTTGCTTGAGAAGCATTATGTCATGATACTACACCTATGGGACACAAAACTCCAATTTTCCTGCATGTCTAGAGGCTTTTCAGAAGGAGCAGACGTGGCGGGGAAATTATGAAACCTTTATGAAAGGCAAATCGGCTTTTGTTAAAGACTTTGCAATAAAGTTATCCCAGTGTGATATTTTTTTCTCAGGATGATCAGAGTGAAGCTGCATTAAAAGTTAAATCAATATCATGCTGAAAGTGCTGCTGTCAATTTACATTGCCAATAACGATTAGCGCACCAAATACCTGCCAACAAGTGAAGTTGTGTCTATACACAAGCAACCATTACACCCATTTGCCAGACGGCAGCATGACCTCTGAATATTGGTTTTGAAGGTGTATTAAGCTGTTTTAAAGGGACCAGGGAGGAGAAAACAAATGCCAGCTCATCCATACTCTGTTATAGCTTGCTTGCGCTGTTCAGTATCCTCACGTATCTTCTTTATTTTGATTTCAGTAGTAGCAATTTTCTCTCGCTTAGCAGTAACCAGTCTCTTCAATGACATTTCCTCTGTCTTGGCATTTGCGAATCCACTTTTACTTGTTTCAATTTGGTGTTCTAGAGTTCGGATCTGGAATGTGGAGGTTTTTGGAAGAAGCAGTTAGATGCATCTTTTCTAACAGACAGTTCAAACTAAATGCAACAAAGATGAAGCAGCACAATATCTGGCCAACCACAGTACTGACAACTTACTTTAAAAGATGAGTCAGAGCTTTACAAAAAGAGAGCAATATTTACCCAACCTCTTGCAAACAGAAAAAAATTTGGTACAGTGAAATGTCTCCAGCATTTTGAAGACCAATAGTCTACAGTTGTGTAGGATATAAATTGCAGTCCTGGGCTGCAATATAAATATAATGATTTATAACTTTGTTGTATGGATTTCCTAAGCAACTTAGGCACTATTTGATGGAAAGAAGGTTAGAAATTTAAGTTCCTAATTATTATAGTATCTCTTATGTAACCAGATTAGCCAAACATTGTGTTCTGGTAAGAATCCATTTCAAGAGACACATTTAACTCTGCATTAGTAACAACATTGCATTTTAGCAGTTATATTACAACAGTGGTTCTCGAACTTTTTAGAATGACAATCTGTTTGGGATCCATCAGAAGTGATGTCATGGCTTGAAGTGCCGACACTGTGATGCCAGAGCCTGCTGCTTTCCTGAGAATGCAGCAGGAAGTTGGGTTATTTATCAGCCATTTTCCAATAGCAAAGTGAATCAGAAAGGGAAAAAAGTCAATGTACAATCTTGACACAAGCAATATAAGTACACAACCCTCCCATCTTCCCATATTTTCAATAATGGCTGCCTTAGATGCTTTGCAACCTACGGTATGTGAAATTTGCTTAATTCAGCAAATAAGCCGAAGCTGACCCCTGTGGGTCCCGACTCACTGTCTGAGAAAGAGTGTACAGCATTCCCTTGGATTGCTCTAGATGAGATAAACAGCTGATGTAAAGGAAACCAACAAGGAACTGGCATCACCTACAGTGCTGAAAGTGTGTATCTACCCACATGTAGCTTCTCACAGTATTCTAGTCTATTACTATTTGCTTGAGTGCAAAAAGATTATTCATTGCTACATCCTGCAACAGAAATGCCAGCCCAGAACAGGGTAGCAAAAACTAAGGGCATGATACCTGTCAGAGCGAATGCTGCTGTCTGTGCCAAGAGATTGCTCCGAGGCCCTCACCTGCAACTGTTTAGGGATTGTTGCGTGCTGGCTATGATGCAGTGAGGTGATGCATTCACCATTGACCCAATCATCCTTTTCCCAACAGTGCCCAATATGGAATTCATTTTGAGTTGCGCTCACACTACAAGGGTCTGTGCCAAGTATTTGAGCAACAGCTTGGTTTATATGTAAAAAGCAGAGAGAGAAGAAATGTACAATACTAACCTGCGCCAATATACTGGATAGCTTATCCACATTTGCTCCTTGAGTTTGCATTTTCTTTTGGTACAGCTGTACCTCCAACTGACACGATGGCAAGATCTCTACCAAGTCTCTGTACGTTTCATACTTTTCACTTACTTCAATCTTAAAAATGGAAAAGACAGAAAAAATAAGTACTTCATGGACTAGTGACACTGAGAATGTTATTGTAGTTGTGTATTTTAAAGTAAAAGTTCGCAATATGTTTTCTAATCAATTTAGGTGTAGTGGATCCAGAAGTGGAGCTTGCCAGCAATGAATCTTTAAACATCAAAGGCTTGTAAAAAGCAAAGTACCTTGGGTAGTATTTTATTTGACAGAGCTTTCTTCCCAAGTGTGTTGATTTCAATCATCTTGTGCACTGAATTCTTAAAAACTTTCATAACTGCCCAATACCAGCCAAAAAGAATTATTGTCCTAAGGGGGCAAGGTTAGCACTCAGAGATGGCAATATGATGTAAAGTGTTGAGTTACTTTAATACAATTAAATAATACATCTGTACATTAAAATATTATCCTGGGCTTTTGTTTTTACATTTCCCCCCTATATGAAACAAAGCAATTGTGCTACTTTGTGGCATTCTGGCTACATGTGTAGCAACTTGATTGAGCTGTGTGAAGCTAACTTAAAATGTTCCTGTTTTTAAGCAACATCTCATCACTGTTGCAGATGTCACCAGAGGCTCCCATTTTAAATATCCTGTACATAGCTGACCAGAATTTGAATATAAGCACCTTCAGGTATAGTTTATAGCTAGGAGTTATCAGTTCCATGCAGGAAACTAGGATAGGACATAGGGATGAGCACTACTGCATGGACTTAAGAGGGCGTCACTTTGAGTATTGCACATGCACTTGTCACCAAGTTGCTGGTTGATAATACATGTGCTTAGTATGACAGGGCATAGGAACCCTGTGGGCAGAAGGGTCTCTAGTGCATAGGATTTGACAAGTATGCCTTGTCCACAGTGCTTATATGCAACACATGGTAGATTTTGGCTGCAATCCTATACACATTTGCCTGGGAATAAATAGCACTGAACTCAATGCAACTCGCTTCTGAGTAAACATGCACAAGTCTGCACTGTTAGCAGATGAATAATTCTGCCTCTGATAGTTTATTCAAGTCACCTAGGAAATTAAAATGCTGTCACTAGAAAATGCTTTCCAGCATGTTTTCTTGTTATGCTTAGTCAGGAAATCTGGTTTAGCATAGCACTTTCACCACTCTGTAAATCTGTATTTTAAATCTGGAATACATACACAAAAATTATGAGATGTGCAAGAGAAAGCTACCTCTTCCAGACCTGCACTGGTACCCTAAACTAGGAATGGCAGTTTGTTTAGCAAAAAGAGTTGCTACCATCGGCTATGTCTGCCCATAATTTTGCATAGTATTTGCAAGGCCACAACAATCAGAATTTGCCCCTTCTGGATTGCTCTTTACGTTCCTGAAGGCAGTTCTTAGAGGGTTTGATGATCAACAATAGTTCAGAGGTAGGGACAATAACAATGCTTACGCCCAACTGTGAACATGAGCAAGATATACTTAATCCCAGTGTTTCTCAACCGGTGCTACTCATACCACTAGTGGTAATCATCATCGCTTTATTGGCATAATAAGTACACATACATAAATAAAACCAATACCATAAAAATAGGAAAACTAATCTTCATTTACAATTGCAGTAGACAACTCCTTCTCTTGACAATTTCAAAAAAGACGCCACTTTTGGGGTTAAATCGTTGGTCCCCAAGAGGATGAACCAGATTTTGTCTGGGTCAGCCCAACCCTCCCGCTTAACAAAGACCCTCAAGGAAGGCTAAACAGAGATCTTCATAAAAGGGACAATACAGAATCATATGTTGTACACATTCAACCATATCTAGGGGGCAAGCACAAATTCTCGCTTCCCAAGACAAGAATCTAAAACTACCATATAGCACCTCAGAGAGCATGACATTGCTTCTATGCTCATTAGGGCATTTTAAAAAGTAGATGTATTTGGCCAAGTGTCCACAACTGACTGGGAGCTGCAGATATAAGGGCGAGCATATCTTGTTAGCTGCACTCAGCAAATCTTGCTGTTAGATGTATTGTATTTTATATTTAATCAGGTGGTAAGCTTGCTCCAATCGGAGGGCACCAATCGTATCTGAGTCAAGTCCTATAGTTTTAATTTTCCTTTAAAAAAGGAGCTTTCTCTAGAAAGTTCCAGTTCTTGCATAAGGCAGGAGAGTAAACACCACAATTATAAAAAAAATTTAATCCAATATTTAAGAAACCTTAGCCAGGCCACTGATAATCAGAGTAGCCCAGCTCCAAGACAAAGCACTGCATATGGTACAGAACCCAGATGTGAAAGATTTTATGTAGGAACCTGCTCTAAATCTGCTCCAAGGAGCCATCCCAAGCATTCATCCAGATTTGCACACCGTATAAGAAGTGATTTTAGTGCCAAAAACCTCTAAGGCTACTGGAATAGAGTTGCCTCTATTTTAAAAAAGTGTATAATTGCTTGGGTTACATTGTTGGCATTATTCCCGATTGCTCTGCGCTGGGGAGTCCACAAAAGTTTGTATTAAACTTCCAAATACCTAAATGGTCTCACTTGTTTTACTATATTACCTCCGATATTCCAATTAAATAATTTCCTAGATTTGCCCAAAACCAAGATTTTGGACTTGAAGTTGGAGATTATTCTTTCCTAGATATTCCACACAACTTAGCAGGAGCTGTTTCAATCCAATACACATCTTAGAAAGGATAACTGCATCATTGGTATGAGTAGAAGGGGAAATGTCCCCAGTTTGGGGCTATGGCTGTCAACTGCAGCCAAATGGGGGGGCTATGGATGAAAGAACACAGTCCTGTTTGACCCCAGAATTTGTTGGAAATGATTCTGGCAATTCCCCTCTGAGACACCCTGACCTGACAAGAGGTATTCTCACACAAATTTCTAATCAGAAAGGTAAGTCTTCTTTCTATACCAAGATGTACAAGCTTGTTCAAGAAGATTGTCCTGTCCAGAGTTGAAGGCAGCCTTCAAGTCAAAGAAGGCCACCTTCTTTGCTTTGAGTTTGCTCTCTTGACCTATTAAAAAATATGATAGAATAGCACAATGATCTAATGTCAAAACCCATTCTGTTCCATTCCCAGAACTAATGGTACTTGAGGTGGTTTGTCACACTGCTTCTGGCCTCCAAATCTGAAAGTGGTTGGAGTTGGTATAACTCTGTCTTCTGTCTACAAGGGGCAAACTACTGCTGAGAGGGGTCAGCCAGTGTATGAAGACTCTTGGGAGGTGTGGCCCATTTTTCCCTCTCTTGTTCTCTGTCACTGATCTGACAGGACAGACAGAGCAGGACCTCTGATGTCTCCACCATTTTAAGCAGTAGGGCCTAAGTTTGAACCTCCACATAAAAACACAAAACATCGCCTTTGGGGAGTTAAAATATCTGAATAAAAACATCGCATTTTGGTGTTTAAGATATTTTCCAGAAATCAAAATAGATTACTTTTTCAAACAGAAATACTGTGGCTGCATCTGCTGATACTGTATCACCTATTTCATCTACCTAATACACTTTTAAAGCATTGAACATTAATACAAATGAGAACTTGGAATGAGAACTTAGAATAAAAACACAATTTGCTATTTTAATCAAGGTATTTTGGAAAAAAACATTGCAAAAAAAGAACACCCCTAGCAATGGCGACATCACCAATTACTTCCAATGGAACTTCCAACAGGGGGACCACACAAACTGGTACAGTGGGGGACAAACATTAAGAAACTCTACTTTATCCAGTATCACCAGATTTAACATGCATCCAAGGTGGAAGAACTGCAGAAAAGGTGCCTGCTCCATGTTCTTCAATAACACATATGTTACTTTGGGCAACATTATTTCATTTAAAGGAAATAATTTCCTTCAAGTACACTGAACGTAGCAATGACATTTGAGCAATGTCTAGATTGCTTTTATTGTCAAGCCTTCAGCACAGGGACCCAGAAATGCACTTGCCCAGGTGAATGCCACTGCTCAGCGGCCAATTACTTTTGTCCAACTGATTTATATAAGAAAGTTACTGTTGCTAGCCAAGGTTAGGAAGTAATTCAAACTCTGGGCTAACCAGGGCTACTTAAGTCAGGAAGGTGGTTTATGGCTCCTGGGAAAGCAAATACACTTATTCCCCTACAGAAGCCACCATTTCCAATTCTGCTGCTTCCCCCCTCCCTCCCAAGTTTAAAACCAACCAGAAAGTTACCTGGCTGCTACTACCATGATTCTGAGGTGCAGGGTAGTCTGTTGCTGACTGGCATCTAAAGGCTACTAAAGTTTAGAGAGTCTTCACAAGACAACTAATCTGAGATTATCCAGACATTTATACTGAAGTATCCCAGGAGTTCCCAAACCTTTTGGTGCCATGACCCACCTTATCCTCCCCAGCATGCTGCTCCATCCTGCTGGGCCCAGGCTGGCAAACCACCTTATCGAATTCCATGGGCCTACTTCCAGAGGCTTGAACAAGCCATTCTGAGGCCCACAGAAGCCAATAGGATGGGTTGCCAACACCAGAAGAGGCCTCCAGGTATCCTAATGCTTCTGGAATGGCTCTGATTTGGAGCCACCTGGAAGCAAGGGCAGATGGGAGAGCCCAAATCATTACTCACCAGGCATGGGCTCATGACCACATTTTGGGAAGTCCTGCAGTATCCTGTTTTCATAATTATGATAAAATAGGGCCAGGAAAATAACCACTAGGAGCAATACAATTCAAGGAAACTGCGGTTGTACTGAGGACTCTACTGTGGTTTTTCAGAAGGGTGTAAAGAATACTCTTTGCTCCAATATGAATACCAGGAATAAGCAACTTCTACAGCTGCAGGAAATGTTTCTGCATATGGAGTGTGAGGCAACCTTGAGAAAAGTTGGTTTTGTTCATTTATTTGTCAAGCTACCTTGATTACCTCTGATCACAGAAAGAGTATGGCAGCAAATCTCACCCTGTCTCTCTTCAGTTTCTGCAGTGTCTCCTTCAGGCGTTCTTTGGACTTGGTCAGTTCCTCTGGAGACTCTGCAATCTTGGACTTCAGTTGTTCTTGTTCCTCTTTCAACTTACATATGATCAGTTTTTGCTCATTCTAATTAAGAGTTTAGACAAGGCATATGTTAATGGTACAACTAGTTTAAAATGTGGTATTAAAATGAACTATTATTTCTGTGACTTTCTGTAAAGTGAGTGACATTGTTACCAACATACTTGGATATTATATGTAATGGTCAACCTTTAGCCAGATACCAGGCACTGTTTATTTTATGTGAATAAAATGCATGTAGAATTTTAATCTCAGAATTCAGAAAAATCTCCATTGGGTAAAAAAACTACCCCCGTTAATCTGTTCCAAAAAAAGGGGGGGGGAATCTTATTCTACCTTAGGCTTCCATACAAAAATCTTCTCAGGATCAAACCCTTAACCAAACTACAGTAACAAATTTAAATGCCATCAGTGGAAATTAACTCCGATTTCTAAGTGCAAACCCTGTTGGGATAGTAAAGATATTCCATAGTCAAATCCAGATGTTCTAGTCTCTAAACTCCTAAAGGATTTGCAAAATATGAAAGAGACCATCACAGCAAGACAACCCCTATCTGATACTTGTCTCCTTCGAAATTATCAAGTAATATTTCAGTCACCACATCACTTGTTCATAAATTATCTGGAGTTTGGAGCAAGCAGCGGAGTAGCCATGTTTCTAAACACCAAACTATCAAAGCTGGTGAAAAACAGAAGACTCCCAAAATGATATTTTCAAACTGGGTGAACGGGCATTACAATAACAAATGCAGTTCCGTGTTGGTCTAAAGTGATGCAAAACTGAGACAAAAAAATCTTAAATTCACATATATGCAACATGTTGATCATGAATTAGGAAAGAGATCTTGGAATTGTGGCGGACAGCTCAATGAAATTATTGCAATTCTGAGAGAAACAAGTTCCATTCAAAAGATCATTAGGACAAGGACCAAAAATAAACCTACTAATATTACAAAGGCCCATATGGTAGAGCAACATTTGGTACACAAAAGGATAGCCAAAATGATAAAGGAACTGGGACATTTTTACTCATAAACACTGTAATGTTTGAGGACTTTTAGGTTTAGGAAAAAATAGTACTCAAGCATGAGACATGAAATTATGCATGGCCTTGAGACCGAAGAAATAAATTTTTCTTCTTTTTCTGCAACATTAGAACCAGCAGTCCTCCAATTAAACTGATTGGGAGAGATTCAGGGCAGACAAAATGATTTACTGTACAGTACTTGTTCAGAAAGTGTAAAATGGAATTCACTGCAACAAGATGGCTTTAAAGGGGAATTACCACATATACTCGCATATAAGTCAAGAAATTTCTGTCTTAAAATTGATACTAAAAACCTGAGTCAACTTATACAGGCATATCCCAGTATCCAATGAGGTGTATATGGTAAACCTGGTCACAAACGTGCTCTTAAAGCAACACTTAGAGGCAAGAGAAAAGTACCAAGTGATTTATTACCCAAACACCTGCTTTTTCTGAGCTGCTCAGAGAGTGTTTGCAGCAACACCAGGGTTGGTTGGAGGGAAGGAATAAGCCTGTATGGCGTCTGCAGCATCAAGTTTTGTTGTAAAAGCACCAGCCTTGGTAGGTTGGCAGGAGTTAATACTCCCGTCAACCTACCACTGCGGCAGCATCAAGTAGCCCCACTGGAATTACCTACACAGAGGCCTCCCCCAACCTCAACTTATGCACGGGTCATATGAAATCTCTCAATAATTCAAGTATTACGTAGTTTGAATATGTGTGGAGAGTTTCTACAGTCCATGTAGATAGTTGAAGCTAAGGATTGCTGAACCGCATCTTTTTCCAAGTTAAGACTATTCAGATCTACTAAATTCACTTACCAGTTTCTGGGTTTTTTCTGCAACTTCCATTCTTTTTTGCTGGATCACTTCTTGCAAAGCAGCCTAGTGGAAAGAACAAATGTCTGACAGTTAAGAGGAAAAGGTTCATCACCAGCAATCTCTTGCCTGGCAATTTGTCCTTTGAATTATCTAGCCACTTCTTAGAAAGCTAGAGAGAAGCAGTGCCTAGAGTAGTGGATAGGGAAGCAATGAAGGACACACAACAACAGAACTGGGGGAATAATAGGCTACAACATTAGTAATATGGAAAAAAGCAGTGCATGATAAAGGGACATTGCCCTTTTTTGGTGGGGACTCAGCCTATTAGGAAGCAGCCTACACAGGTTCAATCTACCTGCTGGAAAAACCAGAAGAAATTACGGCAGGGGACAGAGGCCCAGTGCTAGTGAGGGACTGCAAGGACTCCCAGGCTTCCTAAGGAGACAGCCCTTCAAAGATTACTGCAGGGAGACCAAGCCTGCCCATCCCATAGAGCACACCTCTGCCCAAAGAAAAGCACTACATTAACCAATTATGACATATCTGGCAAACAGCAGCCATTCTGAGGGAAGATTCAGGCTCGATCTCACACAAGTAAAGTGCCCAAATGGGCCCCAAACCCTCATTTTATACTCCAAGGGAACTCTGCCATTTAATAACCAACGCCCAGAATGTAAAGCCAGAGTAGCTTTTGCATCTCAACCAAACATTCATAAGAAAAACACCTACTGTTTTCTGTCGATATTCCTGGTTGAGTTTTTGCTCTAGCTCTTGAATATCCTGAGACAGTTCCTTGAACTCAGCCTGCTGATCTGCTGGGACTATACTGAAAAACAAAGAAATGGTGCTGCTGCCCTATATGAATATATAGGGCTAACCTTTGCAAGAAATCTGTTGCTTTTTATATCATTGTCTTGCAATCCTCTTCTTTTACTTAAACTGAACTACATTATTTGTTTCTTGGAGGAAGCCTGTACTGCAAGAGGACTTTTTAGACAAATGGAATTTGAATTGTATCCCAAGAAAAATAAAACATTACACTCTGGAGATTCTGGTATGGGAAATAAAGGATGCAGCAACATTAAGACCTGTGACGTGTACCCCCTCCTCACAGACAAATGAAGTAGCTTGTTCCTTTATAAGGCAACAAATATTTATGTAAAACAAAGAATATTTGGAAGAACGCTCTTGGTTGGTTCAGATGTCACACAAAGCTATGGCTTATTTTATATATCGATTGATATATTTTATATATCGATCATCTAAAACAGTGCCTTCAACTGACCACTTTATTCAGAAAAACAAACCATGATCTGGACCACAGCTTTGACATTGGTTTGTTCAGCAGTTTGCAATTACTATGGTTCTGCATTACATCTGCACTAAGAACCCTGATTTAATCTTGTCTTGTTTTGGCACCTTTATCTTTGGCTGAGTTGTTATCTACAAAGAGGCCAGGCCTGGATCGCCAGGGAAACAGATACCCTCCAAGTTGAAAGCTGCCCTCATCAAACTGTTCGTGTTCCCTTTGCCTGCCTAAACAGCCTTGCTCACAGATCTCTCCGTCATAAATACACACAGGCAGGCAACTTATGGCTTAGCTGCTCTGCTCACCAAACACATACGCAAACAAATGTAAAGGGACCAAGGCATCCAATTATTCTTGTAACCAGAATGGTTTGAAAGTAATGAGGAAACAATTGTAAGCCAACTGGTATAAAGCCCCCCCCCCCAAAAAATGGCCATTTAACATTTATACAGGAGTGCATTTGGGAGAACAGCAAGAAATGAACTTCCTGGTTTGTACTTCTCACTGGGGGATACTGAGAGCAGGTGGAAATATCCAAAGAAGCTAGTGATCACTTCACAACCCCACTTCTCCTGAGGCATAGTATTTGCCTTGCTTATTATATGTTCACTGAAGGGACAGCACCCTCAGAAGCCCACCAGCTGCTCATATAGCTTTGTCCCAGGAGCAAAGTCTTTTCTGCAGCAGCTGCACAAACAAGGCTAGTTCATCTTAAAAAATACATCAGATGCTTTCCTTTCCTCATGTGGTCTTGTGTCTATTCTGACATATCTGGTGATGGAACAAATCTGAGTGATTTTGGATCAGTCACACAGTATCAAACCTATCTCACAGGGCTGTTGTAAGCAAAGAGGGAAGGAAGGAGAGTGAGTATTCAGCAATGAACAACTCCAAGTCAGTTTACATATGGCCCCAGCATGTTGAAGCATGTAGCGAGTGCAGGAGGAAATCTTGGGCTGACACACATTTTCTGTCTGTACACAATCTGTGGAATGGGTCAATCAAGTAAGCAAAACAGACCAACACCTGCAAGTGAGGTTAACACTTGCAAGACTCAAATTTATACTATAGAATAGGGCTGGTCAAACATGTGCAATGTAAGAGTCAAATACTTCAGATGTTTGAGGGCTGCAAGAGAGATGCTTGAGAGTCCCAATATTTAAGAAGCATTTAATTAAATATATTTCCTTACCAGGAACATTAAACTTACATTTTAATCCAGTGGACTCTCGGTTTATATCCATTAGATTGTAAAGTTTGAAAAAGTGTTTACCTATTACGTTAACTATGATGCAAAAAGGAGCTCAGTCAACGTATTTCTGAAAGCCATACATTAAACGTCAAATTAGTGTGGCTCATGAGCTATGGTTTGGTTACCCCTGCTACAGACAAAGAGGGAAAACATGTACATCCTACTGCATGTAGGACCCATGCGTTGAGGACCTTATGTGCCACAGGCAATGGTTATAAGCTAACCAACCACTATTCAGCTTATTCCTGCTCACTAGTCAAAAGGGACATCTTTTAAATGGCAGTTCTCTTCTATTTAGCAGGGGGAAAGCAATTAGATCTATCCATCACAGCAAAGCCTATTTTCATGTATCTAAGAACATAAGAAGAGCCATGCTGGATCAGGCCAAAGGCCCATCTAGTCCAGCTTCCTGTATCTCACAGCAGCCCACCAGGTGCCCCAGGGAGGCATGAGACACAAGATGCTTGCATCCTGTTGCCACTCCCTTGCACCCGGTACCAGTAGCCCACCACCTTTGCAAGGAGGTTGCACAATCCATCATTGCCTATATAATAGCCCACGATGGACCTTTCCTCCAGAAATCCGTCCAATCCCCTCTTAAAGGCATCAAGACCAGATGCCATCACCACCTCCTGTGGCAAAGAGTTCCACAGATTAACTACCCGCTGAGTAAAAAAGTACTTCCTTTTATCTGTTTTAACGCTCCCAACCCTCAGTTTAAGCGGATGTCCCCTGGTTCTGGTGTTTTGAGAGAGGGAAAAGAACATCCCTCTATCGATTCTATCCCTTCCATGCATAATTTTGTATGTCTCAATCATGTCCTCAGGCGCCTTTTTTCTAGGCTGAAGAGCCCCAAACACTGCAGTCTTTCTTCATAAGGGAGGTGCCCCAGCCCCGTAATCATTTTTGTCGCTCTCTTCTGCACCTTTTCCAGCTCCACTATGTCCTTTTTGAGATGCGGCGACCAGAACTGAACACAATATTCCAGGTGCGGCCTTACCATCGATTTGTACAATGGCATGATAATATTGGCTGTTTTATTCTCAACCCCTTTTTTAATGACCCCAAGCATGGAATTGGCCTTCTTAATTGCTGCCACACACTGGGTCGACACTTTCATTGAATTGTCCACCAGCACGCTCAGAACCCATTAGCCTATAGGTGAAGTTTTGGGGTTTTGCCCCAATGTGCATCACTTTACATTTGTCTATGTTGAAACGCATCTGCCATTTGGCTGCCCATTCCCCCAATTTGGAGAGATCCTTCTGGACCTCTTCACAATCCTTTCTGGTTTTCACCACCCGGAAAATTTTTGTGTCATCTGCAAACTTGGCCACCTCACTGCTTATCCCTGTCTCCAGGTCATTTATGAATAAGTTGAAAAGCACGGGCCCCAAGACAGATCCCTGGGGCACTCCACTTTTCACCTCTCTCCATGGTGAAAATTGCCCATTGACCCCCACTCTCTGTTTCCTGGCCCTCAACCAATTCTGGATCCATAAGAGGACCTGCCCTCTTATTCCCTGACTGTGAAGTTTCTTCAGCAGCCTTTGGTGGGTATCTGTTTGCTGGGATCTCTCATAACTGTACAGACTGTGAACCTCTTTGGGACTAGGAATCAAACTCTTCCAAATTTCTCTTATCTTGCTAAATAAACCATTTGATTTTTTTTTTAAAAAAAAATAGAAAAATATTAATATTCTGTATATTAATATTCTAAACAATAATACTCAAGCTTCTCCAATTTCAGGGCTGCCTCCTGGATTGCTATCTGAAGTCGTTGCTCTTTTTCCATAGCTGATTTCTGTAAAATAAGATGTGTTAAATATGGTTATGTTTAGTTCAGTATTACAAAAATGCGTATCTATAGATCTATTATTCTCTAAGTCACTTTCTTGTTAGCTGATCATATGTCCAACTAAGGCAAGCACAAATGTGGGTCGTATATCCCCCAAAACAGCTTATTTCAGAGAAAGAGCCTCTTGCTACAGAGCAACTTTGGGTGCTACCTACAGCCTAGCCTGAGATACTTGTTCATGACTGTTGGAGATTATATACAGATAATATAAGTAAGTCTGTAACACTTACAAATGTGCTGTGACAAAGGAGCAAGCAAGGCTTTGGGTGGCCCAAAGTCATTATTTAACCTGCCTGAGTAGTGACAACAGCTGAACTTTCCAAAACAGAGCTGCAGCTGCTGAGAAAGGAAGGTCTTCCCTTTATAGCAGACATGGGTGTTTAATTCTTCAGTGCGTGAAATTAAGATTCCATACCATCCACTCACTGCATTTTAAGATTTCCTTCTCTTGAGAATTTTTACATCCAGATTACATCAAGGGTCCCTGCATCTTAATTACAGTTGTATGGAAATTCTTACTAGGTTTCACCTTTTCTATCATAGCTGTGGCAAAATTTTGCCCTCTGTGAAACACCAAAGGATTAGGAAAGCATGCAGGGTTTAGACGTGGCAACCCTATGCCTGTTTAGCTCCAACTCCACTGCTACCCAGTCTTCCTATTTTCTTGCTTCTCCAGTTGCTTCCTAGTATCATCTCATACACAGCAAGGTTTTTTATACTCTCTAGCAAAATTTAAAGAAGATGCAAGAGACTTTCCCCCCCAATTTTCCAGGCACATTTAAAGTTATATTTAATTTATATTTCTGAGATTCTGTCTTGCAAAATAAACAAAACCCTGTACATCATCTTACATATGTGCTTTGGATTTCCAAGTAGACTTCACGACGCGAGTCACGGAAGAAAAGGAAGTTAATGATGCCACTCAAGAAACGAGCCGTCCTCTTTGCTCCTAGAATACCAACAGAAGTATGAAGCAAATGCCTTGTTCCCAGTTATACAGCATGAAATTTTTAACATTCAAAAGTTAATGAATAATAAAATAATGAATAATAAAAAGTTAAAGAATAAATGCTTCATTGTTCTTGGCCAAAAGCCTTTGCAAAGAAAAACTATGTATATTAAAAAAATATGAGCAATCAGACATTGGCCAGTACAAACAAACTTATTGATCTGCCCCTGCACAGTTCAGTTTAGCTAGATGTAACAGTTCAGTGGACCTTACTTCCAATTAAACATGTACAGAACTGAAGCCGTATTGCATATGATAATGGCATACCAATATTCAAATTTATCACCCATAATTATATTTTAATGACGCTTATTGTTCTGAACTTTTTGTCTAAAAATAGGAACTTATTCCATTTCTGCAAGGTATCCATAAAACGTTCCAAATATTTAATAATTTTAAATACGTGTCTCCTACAACGTTGGTCATTTCATGTATTATTTCTTTTCCCAACTGGCAAAATGTTATATTTAGGATGCAATCATAACCAACTTTCCAGCACCTAGGTAAGGGCAATGCAACTTCAAAGTAAGAGAACATACATTCCCTTACCTTGCGGAAACCTCCATGACTGCCCCACAACTGCAGCACATGCCCCATTGGCATAGCTATGTCAGTGCTTGAAAATTGGTTAGACTTGAGCCCTGAGTACCTTAAGCACAGCTCTTTCCCATTTGTAGTTTTAATAAAATGCATTCATATTTCAAATGTCATAAAAATAGCCACAATGTTGAGTGAGAAACTATATAAAAATGGTGATTTCTAAACGTTTTTGACTGGCAGCCCCCTTGACCTAATGGGCTATTGGCCACCACTACCCATTAGGGCTACAATCCTATACATTGCATAGGGCAGTGGGTTTTCCACAAGGATTCTTCTACTCCCCTGGGAGCCATGATTCATAGTTTGGGAACCACTGATTTAAGAGAAAAAGTTACCCTTTTCATTCAGTGGGACTTACTACTCACCAAATGAGTTTAGAATCCACCTCAGCAGATTTCACATCATGCCATAGGTATGACTGCATGGAGAACGACGAGTGAGATTAACTATGTGGAATTGCACACCTTGCAGAGTATGCATGAGAGGAAGGGACAGAAGAAAATGTTCTCAGATGAACTGACAATTGCTGATGCAGGCAGAGTTTGTGCCTTAGAAGGGAGGGAATCTGGTCAGGGCTTCACCAAATGGTTTCTCAGGCTGATGCAACCTCCTCCAACCTTCCTTGCTTTCTAAACTTCTCTGCTGGCCAAATAAGAAAGGCGCTTCATCAGGGTTGCTGCTTATTTATAGAACTGGGAACCTCTTTATAGCACTTGGAAATAAGTGCCGTACAGCCTGATCCTAGGCATGTTCAGTCAGAAGTAAATCCAACTGCATTCAGTGGAGCTTATTCCCAGATAAACATGCACAGAGCTACAATCTTTAGTCATTTCCTGTTCCCAGAGGCTGCTTAATTATTGATCCATTACAACAAAATCAAATGAATGAGCAATTAGATAGCCCTCTACCAGGTAACAGGAAATGTATTTTAGTGATACCATGCTGGATCTCAAGGGACTGCAGAATATTGACTGGGGTAGACAAAAAGGGATTTACACATTTCTTGCTAAGCTAGGTATCCCCCAAGTTGAAATTCATCCACAAGAGATCATATATATCCTCCCTCAGACAAGTCCTCTTCCCCCCATTGCCAGCTTGAAAGTCTTGGGAGAAGGGGGGAAGTGTCTTTGCCTTTGCTTACACTGAGCCTTACAGTGGTTTGCAAAACAAGGAAATGCCACTCCATTTCTTCTGGGCTCAGTGCAATAGGAAGCACATCTTATTCTCTTTTCCTATACTTCTCCTACGCAAATTCATATCTGCATAAGGACAACTCCAGCTTACTACTGGATGAAAATTTAAAGTTATGATGCAATTAGGATAGTTTCTAAATAGATTTCCTAGGCCATCTTGTATGATTCTTACTATGTTTATATAACAGATGAGTGAATGGTGTGCAAACAGACCTTTTAAAACATATTTAGAACGAGTTCCCTCTTTCTACTCTGGCACAACTGCTATTTCTATGTGGTGTGTTTTTTACTATAGCAGCCGCAATCCAAAATCCACAAGGATCACATGCATTGCATGGAAAGATCACCACAATTTCCTGGATGCTAGTAGTGCTTGCACAGGAGTTTCCATTTGAATGCACCAGTCCTGCTGTTACCAACTTTACCAATTTGAAGCAAAGTTCAATCCATATGGACTGGCAGCCAAACTGCAGTAAACTAGCTCTGTGGTCACCAACACAAGACATAATGTAGGTAAGTGTAGCACAACACATCAGCATACGGAAGAAGCTTAAAATCATACTTGGACTTATGAGATCAGCAATCTGGAAGTCATTCACACGGCAGATGGGAAGAAATCGCTCCCTGTCAAAGTTGTACAAAACGTTAAGCATTTGTAAACAAATGTCTTACAGCATCTGCTTCTCTGAGATAATCTATAATACAATTGGTGGGTTGTTTCGCATTCTACATATGGGCAAGCTATAGCAATGTGACAAACAGAAGCGTTAAAGGATTGCAAGTGAAATCTTATGCATCTCTACATAGAAGTAAGGCCAACTGAATTCAATGTTCATTCATTTCATTTATTACAGTTGGAGACCAAAAACAACCAACAGAGAAATAAAGCAAACATCCAATACATCAGAATAACACATGACTACAACCTAAAATAATAACTACATCAAATCACATTGTTAATAAGACTAGGGAAACAGGGAATTTAAAACTAGATCTGAATTCAATGTAATGTAAACATACACAAGGTAAGCATGCACAAGATTATGGCCATCTCCATTTATTCAGAGAAAAGGGTAGGGTATAAATCATTTCAAAATAATAAATTTTACTAAAAAATTAAGTCAGAAGTAGTCTGGCAGGAAAATATAAATGCTTGTTTTACCAGACATGTTGAACTTCTACACAGTACCTCAAAACATGTGTGCTGTAAAGCCCTCGGCTTGACTAGCTGAATTCAACCATGTTTAGGAAGACAGTTACCAACATTAAGGGTGTTTGCAAAGTTAATATGCACACAATATGGTGTCCTCATGAATCTCGGCCATTTTTCTCAACTTGCAGAAATTTTGAGTCAAGTGCTGAACATGTAAGAAGAAAATTATAATGCTGAAAGGTATGCCTCAACTACATAGAAATTCCATTACAAATTAAATATAAACAAAACAGAGACTTAATATAAATACGACTTCAGAACACTCACATATGAATAAAGAGGTTTCCTATAGGTAGGAAGCCCTCAAAGATCTGGGGATACGGCGTTTCAAACGTCATCGGCATCTAAGAACATAACAGGGCAGTAAGTCATAACCGTACACAGGCCTCCTTCTTAATTTACAGCCCAGTCATATCTTGCCCACCCACCAGCTGCACCAAAACAGGGCACACCATTTTGGGATGGGTTGGTGGGGAGACTTTGGCTGGGAAAGGGAATAAATTCCCTTACCCCTGTGTAAGCCTCCCACTCTGCAACAGGTCTTCTCAGACTTTGCTAGTGCAATTACATATAGCTATCCACTGGAATTCTGAAGATCCCCATGGCAATTTTAAAGCATGCTGCGCTAGTCATAGGCACCATTTTGAAGCTCTCTATTGCAGTCTTGAGGGCCTCTGCTGCTAGCAGGTAAGTTAAGCAGTAGGTTTCTCCATAGGATCAATGGTTAAGTAGCAGCAAATACCAAGATCCAAACCCCAGCAGATAACTAGAACTGTGTTCAGTAGTCATGAAATAGCATTTAGCCTTACAAAAGTTCCATCTATATATATAAAAAAGGATGTGTGTATGTTCTGCATAGGCTCCGCAACGCCTGGAGCGACATGCACCAAAGTCAGCAGGTGCATGCCTTGTGGCCTGACAACAAACACTGTGGGGGTCAGGCCCCGCTGGCGCCCCGAGGGGATGGAATGCAGGGCCCCCCCGCATGAAAAATGGTCAAAAACGGCTGAAATTGGCGTCAAATCCATAGTTTCCAGGGTCACCGGGATGGGTGGTGACACTCCCGACGCAGTTGGAGTCCGGGTTCGCCCCCCCCCTTGGCGTGGGGTGCGAAACAAAACATCCGCCATGCCCTGCTGGAACACCTGGAGCGATTGGCACCAGACTCGGCATGCGCATGCCTTGCAGCCTGGCAACAAATACTGCAGGGGTCAGGCCCCCATGGCGCCCCCCGGGTTGGGGGTGCGCAGGGGGCCCCACATGAAAATGGTCGAAAATGGCCAAAATCAGCGTCCATTCTTTCCGGGGTCGCCGAGACGAGCGGCAACGCTCCTGATGCCGTCGGAGTCCGGGTTTGCCCCTGCTCGGTGTGGGGGGTAGGAAGGGGTGCTAAACAAGACGTCCGCCATGCCCTGCTGCGACGCCTGGAGCGATTGGTGCCAGACTTGGCACGTGCGTGCCTTGCAGCCTGGCGACAAACACTGCGGGGGTCAGGCCCCCCAGCGCCCCTGGGGGTGGGGGTGTGCAGGGGGCCCCATGTGAAGACGGCCAAAAATGGCCAAAATCGGTGTCAGTCCGTAGTTTCCAGGACGAGCGGCGACGCTCCCGACGCCGTTGGAGTCTAGGTTCGGCCCACCCTCAGCGTGGGGGGCCAGAAGGGGAGCGAGACAAAACGCCCGCCATGCCCTGCTGGAACGCCTGGAGCGACGCGCACCAAACCTGGCACGCACGTGCCTTGCGGCCTGGCAACCAACCCTCGGGGTCAGGCCCCCCCGGCGCCCCCGGCGGTGGGGGTGCGCAGGGGGCCCCACATGAAAATGGTCGAAAACGGCCAAAATCGGCGTCAAATCTGTAGTTTCCGGGGTCACAGAGGCGAGTGACGACGCTCCTGACGCTGTTGAAGTCCGGGTTCGGCCCCTGTCGGCGTGGGGGGGGGGGCGAGATGGAGTGCAAAACTCATAAACTCTGGAAGATCATTTTGTTACTCGGGCAACGCCGGGTAACAAAAAGCTAGTTTCTAATAAAGTTGGTGTGTGTTCCTGCAGAGTAAGAGAAACACCTTCTTGGAAGGTTTGCTTTGTGTATATCTACATTCTTTTTGAGAGGCAATAATACTTAGTTCAAAAAGATCATTATTTGTAGAATAATATTACACACCCACCCACACTTATTTTTCATACAAATGTCTTCTTGGGGTCTAGCACTCCAATTCCAATGGACAAATCTATTATTAAGAAGACCCCAGAAACAAGCAGCACATATTTTTTCATGGTTGACTTTTAAGTTACATCAGGTAATTTAAAAAAAGGAAAAAATGCTTCAAGTTATAAAGTTTCATCCTTATTTTAGATACAGTGCATTTTTCTCATGTCCTGCTGCATGCCTACCATGTAGAAGTGCTCCAGACGGATTCCATATACCTTTTGCAAGGCTCTCATGAAAATCATTTGAAGTACTTCAGGCTAAAGAGAGAAAAATTATTTGCAAAATACATACACAGTACATGTCTACAAACATGGATTTTATTTACCTTCCAATAACTGATTTACTAGGCTTAAATTTATTACGTTGCTGCAAAGTTGCATCACAATACTACTGCATTTTCACAGTGCTTTGAGAATTACTGAACTATGAATCAAGGGGTCCAGGGAGATAGTTGCCGGTAGTGAACATTACTTCAGTTCTGATAGCTCCTCTTCTCTATGCACCCAACACAAAATGATACACATCCCTCCTTCTGGGTGTCCTCCCCCTCCCGGGAGAAAGAGTCTCATTTTGTGCAAGGCATGAAAAGGCCAACTCCCACCTCACTTTAAGTCCTCTGGAAGGAGAGCAAAGTTCTGCCCCTCACTTTGAGGATGGTCAGAAGCAGCACAAGTATCTCATTTCCAACTTTCCCCATCAGACTACAGACAACAGGCACATATGGCACGGTTTGCAAACTCTCTGGGAATTTGGGAACGGCTCTAAGTGCTTGTGAGAGCGGGGAATGGCAGCAACACAATCACCACAATTGGGTTGCTGCTAGCTACAGAATGGGGCTGGGGGAGACGTACCATTGCTTGCCCCAGCCTCCTGAGGGGGCAGAGAGCCCTGAGGACCCCTTCACAGGGCTCCCTGTGCTTCAGAAATGTTCACATCCCCCAGCCCCATTCTGTAGCCAGCAGTGATCATGGCATTTGCATCACTGCCATTCCCCCATCCTGCTCCTTAAGGGGAAAGAACTAGGGCTTTCCAGGCTGGGGCACTGCAATGCCCCAGTTTGAAAACCCCTCTCATAGGGCACGCCAGAGGTATGGAGAAAAGAGGAACCAACAGTTCAATATTAAATCCAGCCAGAGTGCGGCAATCAAAATTCATACTTGTGAATCGGTGGCAACTAAAAGGTTCTCTTGCACATGCATCGCTGAAATTAATGGGTTTATAGAGACCTTCCAGTGGATTGTAGTCTATCATTATCCAGCATCTTTAAAATAATGATTTTTACATTTATACAATAGCAGACAAAATTTGCATATGTCCTCTTTCAGTGTTAGAGCCAGAATGAGTTAAAAATGTGTTGTTTTTCAGTTGCTAAGTCATGTCCGACTCTCCACGACCCCATGGACCACAGCACGCCAGGCCTCCCTGTCCTCCACTAGCTTCCGGAGTTCGCCCAATTTCATGCTCATTGCTTCGGTGACACTATCTAACCATCTCATCCTCTGCCGCCCCCTTCTCCTTTTGCCTTCAGTCTTTCCCAGCATGAGGGTCTTTTCTGAAGAGTCCTCATGAGGTGGCCAAAGTATTTGAGCTTCAGCTTCAGGATTTGTCCTTCCAGGGAGCAATCAGGCTTGACTCCCAGGAGGATTGACCGACTGGATCTCCTTGCAGTCCAGGGGACTCTCAAGAGTCTTCTCCAACACCTTAATTCGAAAGCATCTATTCTTTGGCGCTCTGCCTTCCTTATGGTCCAGTTCTCACAGCCATACATGACTACTAAGCAAAAATGTGTTGCTTACATGCATTTAAAAAACAAGTACACAAAAATACACAGTAATTCTGCAAACAAACTGAAAATTCAGTTTGAAATGGTCCAGTAGAATTTGCAAGATATGTTTTTATTACAATGTTTTTATGAGATACACTTGCATCACATTTTTCAATGCTATCCCTATTCTCACCCAGAAGAAAAGAGACAAAAAATCCTCTGCATATTAAAAAAGCTGTACTGGTCCATAGGAAGAAGTGGAACAAGGTATTTTGGTGCCTGCGGTTAATGGAACTCTGGTGTCAGGTTTAATGAGCAAGCTCTTTGAGGGCCTTACCTTGACATTTGAAAATAAATCATTTCTGGAAAGGTTTTTGGCCTCACTTCCTGTCAGCAAGCAATTGCGGATGTGCCCAACAATGTCATTTTCATTATACCTTGGAAAAGTGCAGTTCTCCATTCTGTAAGAAAATAAAACATTCCATGAATAGTTAGTCACTGGGATACCTATTAAAAACATAAAGGTAAAGGTTTCCCCCACAACTGAATGGTCTAGTTGTGACTGACTGTAGGGGGCAGTGCTCATCCCCGTTTCTAAGCCAAAGAGCCAGCGTTTGTCCAAGGACAAGTTTCCGTGGTCATGTGGCCGGCATGACTGTACACCGTAGTGCACGGAACGCCGTAACCTTCCCACCAAAGTGGAACCTATTTAACTACTTGCATTTTTAGGTGCTTTCGAACTGCTAGGTTGCTGGAGCTGGGACAAGCCACAGGAGCTCACTCCGTTGCATGGTCTTGAACTCCCAACCTTCTGGTAAGAAAGCCCAGCAGCAGCAGTTTAACCCGCAGCACCACCACTTCCCTTATTAAAAAGATAGAGGAAAGGTTTTTAAAAACTCTTTTTTACCATGTTGCAACAAAACCACGATGTTCCAGTATCTTTAAAAAGGCATCCCCAGTATCCAGGGCTTCACATTTCCACCAGGAGGAAGGAGGTACAGAACAGAACCACAGCAGATACCAGGGCATGCCTGTACTTATCTTACCCATATATTCATCCAGCTTTTCTCAGGAGCTTCTCTTTCCCAAGGCCTATCACTGAAGGTCACACTCCCCACACACTGCTTTCTAGCCTCTCCTTGCGCCACATCCAAATAATAAAGATTACTCCTCCTTTTTAAAACTAATGAACCCTGCAAAGCATTATTGTACTTTGTATCCCAGGGGTGTCAAGCATAAGACCCACAGGCTGAATGTGGCCCCTGGAAGCAATATATCCAGCTCTCATTATAAACGAGGTCTCTCATATCTTGAAAATATGAACAAAATTCACAAATTTTCTCTTCTATCATTGCAGCTAATGGGTTTCTATGCGAGAACAAAGTGCTTATTTCTGGCCCTCATTAGATGCCACTTCTGGCTCTCAGCAGGCACAATTAACGCCCTCTGTATGATCTCGCGATGTTTCGGGCCAGAGGAGAGCGAGGCTGCACCTGCACAGCGCAGGCTCTGCGTCCGGCGCCGCGGAGGCGGCCATTCCTGCCGAGGTTCCTCCGCTATTGGGGTGGCTGCCGGCTGCAGCGCCGCCCTCGCCGGGCATCTGGAGCCCGGCTTCGGTGCGGCTCCCCATCGGGGGGTTCTGCGGTGCCGGCCGGCTGGGGAGTGAGCCTGGCAGCGCCCCCCCACAGCCGTCGCCGCCCGCCGGCAGCCAGGGGTAAGAGCGTTCGGCCGCCGCATCTTGTATCCTTCCTAAGCTTCCTCTCACACACGCCCTATTGCAGTTTCCTCTCTCAAAGGATTCGCTTTCCCCTCACTTCCCCCACAGAAGAACAATTGCCTTGCAGCCTTGCAGGGTCTGACCATCGAGCCCAGCCAGGCGCCTGCAGGAAGTCCACGGGGGGCACCCGCCGTTCTCTGCCCGCGAGCACAGGGTTGCTGCCTCTGCACACAGAGGCGCCACTGGGCTCGCCATCGCTCCCCCCCGCCTTCGTCCCTTCCCGGCCCAGAACTGTCCGTTCCTGACAGACCCCGGCTCAGCGGTGACACGTCTGAGGCCGCCGCTGCCGCCGTACTCACCCTCACTTCGCCCCGGGCACAGGCGGACGGGACCAAACAGTCTCGGCACTACTCGGCGATCAGACTAGCTACTCGTTCGAATTTGGCGGGAGCCCCGCCTCTTCCGCGCGCCTGAGGTTACCTCGCGCTTCCTAGTGGATGTCTGAACAACTCTTTATTTGTTGATAATTGCATTCATCAAATACAGCTGCATTTTGGGGCGGGGAGTTAAAGAGTAGGGATAAAGAAAAGGAGAGAGAAGAAAAAAACATATTTTTTCTTCTTTTTCGGAAGGTGACAATGGCTGTGGGTACGTCCTGGGCTTATCTCCCTCAGCTCTCCAGCAACTTGTGGGCTCACTAATCTTGTGCATGCTCACTAATGAAGGATTGAGATTGAGTCAGAACCAAGATGGGGTAATGCCAAATTCCTATAAAAATAGCCCTGCCCCTCCTTTGGGTGCATCTGGCATTTGCTGTGAGAACTATTGCCAGTCTGAGCAATGAGGTGGACCCCAGCAGCTCTATTGATAGCTAGAATCTGTGTGAAGTGTGGTTCAGTAAGGTTCTTTATTTTATGTTGGCTGTGTGTTCATATTTAACATCTGTGAGAGCAGCCCTTGAAATGCTCAACCTGCTTTCAGACAGATTGGCTGTCTCTTTTTTTGTAACTATTTCTTAATAAATTTAATCTTTACTCTGTTTGAAGTGGTCTGTTCTTTGGAGGGAAGAAGTGAATTGCCCGACAGTGAAACTGGAACTCTAATGTGGCTTTGGCACATACTGGTGGTTGACCAGGGAGTTGAATTCCAGATGCTCTGAGATGGTTTGTCTGCCCTGCCTGAATGAGCAACTCAAAAGTAGAACCCAGTGTGGTGAGAACACATTGACAAACATATAGCAGGCCAAATAGCATTAATGGTGCCTGCAGAGGGCTGGAAGTGAAGTCATTAACCAGGTTATGACCAGAAATAAGCACTTCTCACTTAGCAACTCACTAGCTGCAAACGACAAGAGACAGTACACATATCTGGATCATATTTTCAATATACGATAGAGCCCAATTGATTTGTGGGCTGCCCTTTCAAGCAGTGACACTTACAGCTCAGCAACTGATAGGTCAAAGTTTTTGTTAAAAATGCATAAAAACACAAAACAACCTTTTTGGTGTGAAAATATCTGAATAAAAACACTGCATTTTGGTGTTTAAGATATTTTCCAAAAATTAAAATAGATTACTTTTCCAATTAGAGATGATACTGTGGCTGCATCTACTGATATATATCCTATATCTAGGGTTACCGGATTCAAATGGGACAGAGTGCCTATACCTTTAATCACCGTATAGAAGAAGGAATATGGGTAGGTGCAGCTCATCTTGAAAGGGTTTCAAAAGCTACACCTGCCAAAATTCCCTCTTCTATACAGTGGTTAAAGGTATAGGCACTCTGTCCCAGTTTGTATCTGGTAACCCTCCCTATATCACCTACCCAGTACAATTGTAAAGCATTTAAAATTACTAAGAATGGGTCTAGATGCTACAGTCAGAAAAGCTCTGTTTTGGACCTAGTCTGATGGCGGCATTTAGAATGCTGGTCAGAACAGGGGACTCCACATACAGTGTTTTACTCAGACATAACATGGATGCATGGGCATGGATTACCATGGCTAGGTCCGATTGAGCCACAAGATGTCACCATTGCATTATTTGTGTGCATCCACTTTATTCGCAGTAGTGTGGCAACAGTACAGACTTGTATTCAGTTTTTATAATTTCTTCTCAGATCACTCCAGGACCACTGTGATACAGAATTTAGAACCATACACAGTTTGGCCTTGTTATGTCAAGGTCCTTCCCACTCAAATGGAAATAAAGAGAATCTCAGCTGTTATATTACAGAGCAGGGCATACTACAGAGCACAAACATATTTATTATTTATTTGAAGAATTTATACCCCACCTTTCCCCTGCCGAAGCAAATGCCCAAGGTGGCTTAGAGAGAACAAAAAAGGACAATGCAACGACAGTACAACACATTAAAAAATATTTAAAAAACATTAAACATTTAACGTGAACACAGAGAATGTTCAAAAATAAAGCAAGACCCAATTCTCCTCATCAGGTCCTTTGGAGGGTGGGAAACAACTGACCAGGGGAATAAACAAACTATGACAGTATTCCAGAGGGCAGACAGCCAACCCTCATCCAAAGGTCAGATGAAATAGGTCTGATTTGAGCCCTCTCCGAAAAGCCATGAGGGAATGTGTCATTCTTAATTCTTCTGGAATAGAAGGGAATTCCATATTTGTAGAGCTGCTACAGAGAAGGCTCGCCCCCAAACTACCATCCCTTTAACTTGAAGGAGAGCCCCTTTAGAAGAAGATGCCCTCTTAGGTCGAACTGGTATGTATAGGAGAAGGTGGTCCCTTAGGTAGGCTGGGTCTAAGTCATGAAGAGCCTTAAAGGCTCTTATTGTCTTATTCTCTCCTTATCATCTTCTCTTCTTATCATCATCTTACATTGAGATCGGAAATGAATGGATGGCCAGTGCAGCCGCTGAAGGAGAGGACCCACCGGAGTCCTACTGGAGTCCAACCATCTAGCCCGTGTAATCACCCGGGCTGATGCATTTTGCACTAACCGTAGCTTCCGAACTGTTCTCAAGGGAAGCCCTATGGTCATGTGTATGATCATAGTTGGCGCACTAATCGAAGCTGGACAAATGCACTCCTAGCCACAGCTGCTACCTGGTTCTCCATAGACATCTGAGAATCTCGGAGCTCTCCCAGACTGCACACCTCTTCTTGCAGGGGAAGTGCTACTCCATTCAGAGTGGGTGCACCATACGCATGCTCAAAACAATCCTGTTGACATGAATGGAACTGGGCAGTCCAATCCTAACCTGCGCTGGCACAGCCAGGCTGCATAGCACAGGTTAGAAGGTGTATGGAGGTCTCAGGGAGATATATTTCCCTTTACCCCAAGTAAAACACCAGATTGCCATATAGGGCTCCTTGGATCCACGACAGCTACATAGCTGCACTGGCCAAAGAAGAAGATACGACTGAAATGACATTGGCTTAAAAAAGAGTATTGGCCTCTAAGGGCTGTACATTATATTGTATGTACACAGGCATGATACATGAAAAACTTAAGTCAAGTGGTCTTACTTATTCACCTATTCTATCAGTACTTCCAGGGAGCAGTTAATGTGACAGGGTGTTAGAATTAGGACTGCAAGCTTGCAAGCCTAATTTAATTGGTAGATTAATCAAGTAACAGCCGAGTCCTAACTAACTTTCCAGCACTGATGCAGCCATGGCTATAGGGCATACACTGCATCCTGAGGTTGGGGGCAGTCTTGGAGGCCTCTTCAGGGCTGCATGGCAGCATGCTTCAGTGCTGCAATGTTGATTACATAGCATCACATCATGTTTCTCAAACTGTGTGTCATGACCCACTGATGGGTTGTGACCTAATTTTTGGACCAGGATGCTGCAAGGCAGTCTGGGCATGTGATGCATGACATGGCCCATGAAATGCACCGTAAAGGTAAAGGTAAAGGTTTCCCCACGACCGAATGGTCTAGTCGTAACCGACTGTAGGGGGCGGTGCTCATCTCCGTTTCAAAGCCTGTAGAGGCTTTGTCCAAGGACAAGCTTCCGTGGTCATGTGGCCGGCATGACTCTACACCGTAGCACATGGAAGGCCGTTACCTTCCCACCGAAGTGGTCCCTATTTATCTACTTGCATTTTAGGTGCTTTCGAACTGCTACGTTGGCAGGAGCTGGGACAAGCAATGGGAGCTCACTCCGTCACGCAGTCTTGAACTCCCAACCTTGCGGTCGGAAAGCCCAGCAGCAGCGGGTTAACTCGATGCACCACCACATCCCGAAATGCACCATACTGCCCTACAACTTCCTGTTTGCAGCAGGTGGTAGGGGAGTGTCAATGTGAGAAAGTCTTCCAAACTGTTCCTAGAGGAATGGGGAAAGGACAAGGCTGGAGGGATTTTGCATAATTGGCCAAGGGGGGCTGAGGGTCCCAAAGGAAATCCCAGCTAGTAACAAGACAGCTGCTCAAGGCCTCTTTAGCCTGCAGGTGTTCATCAAACTTCAGTAAGCAGTCTAATTCAATCTCAGGTATTTTTTCACTATCTGTTTCTACTTGTTAAATACACTTTGGGGGGGGGCTTACTTTGATCCTTTAGCATGTTGCTCTAAGAGAGATGCTGTACAATCTTTTGCATGGTTGTTCAAAAGGAAATCCCATTCTGTTCAATGGCCTTAGTCCCAGGTAAGTGCACAGAGGACTGTGTGCATAGTTCTCATCCCTCTCTCCTAGCTCACTGTGCATTTCATGGCACACAATTTAGTAGCACTGATGTTCATGCTCTCGCTTTTATACCATGGAATATTGCAATGTTTGAAGTGGTTACATCAATTATGTCAAAAAGCAAAACAAAGAGCTTTGCAGTTCTGGTAGTATACTTTGAAACAAAAGGATCTTAATCTAAATAATATTCATTGGCCCTTATTTCCAGGGGCTCTCAAATAGGTGTGGATTTAGAGTTTTGTGGAAACAAGCACAAATATCTCCTTAAAACATATATGCTAAGTGTATGGTCCAAGTTTTCCAGACATTGATAGCACTGAAGCTGACTCTTGCTGCTCAGCACAAGACAAAAGGACTTTAATGGCATTTCACTTTAATGGCTGAATACTGAGGGAAAAATGGGATAGGAGGGTCAGGTGCTGGATCTTGGATTTAACAGACAGGTTCTGTTGAAGAGAGCTGGCTTCACAAACATTGCTGGCAGAATGGATTTCCCTATATCAGAACTACTTCATCTTAAAAGTTGTCATTCTGTTCTGCGTACATGTCCAGCTCCGGTACCTTCATCAGATACTTGTTTTTCTGGTAGGCTTTCTTGTCTAGGTCTGTTCCAACTTTCCACACAGGGAAATCGGGAGCTGCCTTTAGCCACCAGTCTTCCATGGGGTCTTTACCAGTGAACCACCACTCCTAGGAGAAAAGAGAAAGATGGGCAACTTTTCAGAATATGACTGGAGGTTTGATGGGAGGCAGTTCAGGATTGTTTAGGGAAGAGAAGCAACCAGTTGCTTTATCTTTATGCCTTCTGCTTCTCCTGACTTGTCAGGATCTATCTGTTGAGATGATTATTATTATAAATATTCTAAATCATGATTGATAATAATAATAGTAAGAATCTTTATATTCTGCTTTTCAACAAAAGGCGTTCACAGGATGATTTAAATATCCTGATGCAGTCATTCCTGAACACCTTTGGTAATCATGCACATCACCTTCCTTGGTGACAAGTCCTACAATGAACCAGGAAAAAAGGAGCTACAAGAGTAGCTACAACAAGGGATGAAGCTACTTCGGTGTTTAGTTAGATACTATATTGTTTTTAAACATTCTTACCTACCCCAAGCATTTGGGGGGTAAGGGAAAGGGAAAGGCTTCCCCACGACCAAATGGTCTAGTCATGACCGACTATAGGGGGCGGTGCTCATTTCCATTTCTAAGCCAAAGAGCCGGCGTTTATCCAAGGACAAGTTTCCAGGGTCATGTGGCCAGCATGACTGTACACCAAGATGCATGGAATGACGTTACCTTCCCACCGAAGTGGTTCCCATTTATCTACTTGCATTTTTACATGCTTTCAAACTGCTAGGTTACCAGGAGCTGGGACAAGTGGCAGGAGCTCACTCGGTTGCGCGGTCTTGAACTGCCAACCTTCCGGTCAGCAGCTGAGCAGTTTAACTCGCAGCACCACCACGTCCCTCAATTTGGGGAGTAGAGTGGTATAAAAAACAAAGATCAGTCAACAATTTCTCTTCAGCCAATTACTGGACTTGAGCCACCCATACCATTTATCCAGTCTCCCAAGTTGAGCAGAAACAAACAAGAAATTCCTAGTTACCTGGTGGGCCCCATCTGAGGTAAGCCTTTTTCAAAAAAAATTTTCCTTCAGCTTCCAGCCTGTTACATATCTCTGTTATTCCAGGGTGTCACGGTCCATTGCCGGGGGATAGAAAGCTTTGCTGACTGATTATCATTGTCCATACCTGGGTATAATCCAGCCATGAGCGCTCCAAGCGGTTTCCATATAGCTCACTACTCTGAAATGCCTTTTCCAGGAAGATTTGACTGTATTCATCTTGCCCAAGCAGCAGATGGACATAGGCCTTCATATGGTAAACTCTAGGGTAATAGACTGGGCTTGTGGAGCATCGAATAACTGCCTGGTCCAAATTCTAACAAGAGAACAATGGAGATTCATATACATCAGAGTCTCGGATAAAATTGGAGGCAGGATCAAAGGTAGAACTGGCAAGGCCATAAGCAGACTTTTAGGGGGAGAAGGTAGGCAATAACAGATGATAAGGAGTATGCTCCATTGAACCCAGGGGATTTTATTTTTGAGTAAATCTGTCTGGAACTGTGCTATAAGCAATGATAAGACAGAGCCTGTCTCTAATTGCACAGTTATATTACAAAGAAGCTGCAATATGATAGAAGGAGGAGCAGTAGCAAAAGGATGCAGGTCTCTTGTGTGGTCCCTGAGCATCTGATGGGCTGCTGTGAGATACAGGAAGCTGGACAAGATGGGCCTTTGGTCTGATCCAGCGAGGCGCTTCTAAAATGACGCATGAGAAGAAATTGGAGTATCTCCGGAGGGGAGGAAAGGAGCATGGTTGGACACAGGGATGGCACACTTGGACCTACTGCCTGATGCCACCCCTGACCTGCTGCTGTACAGCATCCTGGAAAAAAACCTTAGAACAAACAATGCAGCCGCATAGCTCACTCCTTCCTACACAATCTTTTTCAACTAAACAGAAAGTATGGCTCATGCTGGGTACCCCCAGCATGTTCTGCACTTCCTGTTTTATTTAAAGGAAAAAACAATGTGTGGGGACTGGGAATCAGGTCACCACTGCCCCCCATGACAAAAAAACTTCATGGGCAGTGGCGATCTTCCCTACCTCATTCCTTCCTTACAAGTTCCTCCTTTTAAACTTAAAAGTGTAAAGCAGCAGGTTTAAAAGTTTAAAGCATCAAACCCATGGGACAGATCAGATATCTGCAAAACCCCATCAGTGGTGTGCTCAATGCATACTGTTCTGCAGTGCTGCTGCTGATCTTGCTCGCCGATCTTCTCAGAAAGTTCCACTGGGCCACCACTGCTGCTGATCATCACCCTAGCAGGCTCAGTGCCTGGATTTCCAGGCAGAAGCAACTGGCCATTATCGACTTCCTTAGAAGACCAGCTAGCAAGATAAGCAGCAGGAGAGCTTTATGGTATGTTCGTGACACCCAGCGCTGTTGTGTTGTGCCTTTTTGAGTGCCCATCCCTGTGAAGACAGCCATCTAGTGCCTTGGGCAACAATATTAAAAGGGGGCTCAGAAGACACTTGGGTGGAGAGAGTCCTGAGGGCATGAGAGAGGTTCAGTTATATTAGCTCAGAAATAGGCTAGGATTAAAATGAGCTACTTCCCAGGCTTTGAGGAAAAATAGTGTCATTTTCTGATCCTAATTTCTCATTTCACTGGGATTTACCTAATCATCAGCAATGTGCAGTCTTGAATTAGTGCAAGGGGGACAATACGGGCTGTGACTATTGTCCTTGGCTGCATCTGGAATGGCTGCAACATTCAAGATTAAAAATATTTCCCTTGATCTCCATAAATTGGGGCTCTGACCTCTACTGTAACAACAATGCATGGTGATGTTCCAACTCCTCACCCTGGCCATCTTGTTGAGTGTTTCTTGGGCACGTTCAGGACTTTCCTCAATATGTTTTCGAAACAACAGAGCCTCACACTCCACAAACTTGCAGAATCCATAGTTGGCAGTGAGGGAGGCATTCGTTCTCCTTACCAGCCTTCTTGCCTGTTCAAATGGCTCCTTGAATTCATCCCACAGCTGAAGTCTGGCAAACCTGAAAGAGATACACCAAAATCACATATAGGCAGGTAGAAACTCAGCCCCTCCCTCTCTCAATAGAGAGGGTCTGCAGTGTTTCAGGACCTCATTTGCAGGGGTGCCTTATGCCATCTCCAAGTACAGATATGGAAGAGTAGAGCCACCTAGCCTCATGTGACTCACACTGCTCCCTCCTCCTAGGCCATGACAAGTACGCTCAAATATTGTAGCTGGAATAAATTGTTCAAGCTGTAGAAAGCTATACACCAGAGGTGTTCAGATTGAGGCATTGTGATGCCCCAGCCTGAAACTCACTGCCTTGTGGGACGAAGGCAGTGAAACAATTCCCAGATTCGTGTCACTGCCCAGGGTGACAGGGGCTGCAAATGCCTTACCTGTCACTGCGCTGGGCTCCGAAGGGTATGGACAGCCCTGCGGAGGCTTCAAATGTCTGCAGAAGTAAACAAACATGATCGCGAAACCAGAAGTGGGTCACAATCGCATTCTTTACTTCAAGGCATTTGGGGAGCCCTGTGGTGGTCCCAGCCCCTGTTGTCCCAGGCAGCGACACAATCCTGTGAATCGCATTGCTGCCTTCGCCCCAGCTCCACAAACACAATGGTGCAAACTCTCTGTGAAAGTTTGGAAACCACTGGTATACACACTATTGAACTTGCATTTTTGGGGGGCTTGGATACAGAGGCGGATCTACAGGGAGGGCAAGGTGTTGCAAGAAGCCTTTACTTACCCTGTCATGTAAATCCCACCTCTCCCTTGCTGCTGTAGCCAGTAAGCACCGCCAAGATATTGCTTTTCCTTGTGAGGATTGGCTAAAACGGTGCAGGAGAGGATTGATTTCCACTGCAAGGTAAGGCTTCTTGCAAAACTTAGAGATTTGCCCTCCCTTAGATCTGCCTCTGCTTGGATATGGATATTTTTCTCCCAGACCTGTGATGGAGCAGGAAAAATGGGGCATCGGGTGTATATTGCTTGGGTTCTAGGGTGGAATTTGGAGCCATGCTAGACATTTGTGTTCTTCCACCAATCACTAGAACCCCCATCCAAACTCTTTCTGGTTATTCTCTTCTTTATTTCTTCTCTTCTCTCTCTCTGATATCTTGTCCTTCAGCAGAAATGTCCTGGTTATCTGCTCCTGCCCCAATCTAGTTTTTAATGAAAGTCTCAGGATTTTGTGAGACGTATAAGTATTTTTCACTCACTATGACTACCATGCCGCCCCCCCCCCCCCCGGAAGGTCAGTGGCGCATTGGTCTGGTATTCCAGAGGTAAGACTAGCAGGTTGTTCAAGTTGAACTCTGATGCACCTTGAGGGCACAATCCTAACCAACTTTCCAGCTCTGGGGTAAGGGAACAAACATTCCCTTACCTTGAGGAGGCCTCCATGACTACGACTCCACTGCAGGCTGCAGCACATGCCTCATTAGCACCACTATGCCAGTGCTGGAAAGTTGGTTAGGATTGAACCCTCATTCAAATAGCCTTTTACATCAGGGCTATACTATACATCACATAACAAAAGATACAAGGCCCACTATACCCCATCATCCAAAGTACAAGCCCCCCCCCCCATAACTTTGCACAACATTGCAGCCTCTGCTTATTTTGGGTATCATCATCGTCATCATCATCATCATCATCATCATAGCAGCGCTGTGGCAGCTCCCCCTACCCAAGCACAATGCTCTTAGTTAGCTCAGTGCCAATGCAATATGGCAGGCTGCAATGTTGTGTTGATCCAACAGTTGTGAAACCATGAGGGAAAACAACAAGAGCTAAATGTGTTACCAAATCGCCATAGAAGAATATAGGCCAAGCATGATGCTGTTTTGAGACATAAGGATGAAGTTTGTTTCATGGGAGAGAAAGAAGTGCTGGCAGTCCTGAAATGGTTTAAATGAAAAACCTGCAAAAGAAAACATGTCTTTGTAATCATGACTGTGATGACATAGTCCAAGGTAGAGATGGCCAAATGCCTGAAAGTTACATGATAAATAGAGCCTGACAAAATAGTGGAAAGATGGCCCATTGGAGAAGGACTCAGTGGAACTCATCAGTGGCTGTCCATAGGACCTAATAACATGCATAACAAGGAATGCCATCTCAATGCACAATTGGGCAATAGGATCATGTGTGCCTGCCAGCCCTGCAACCTTGCTTCATCTATATATATAAAGAAGAGCCTGGGTATGTGTGTGTGTGTGTGTGTGTGTGTGTGTGTGTCTCGCATAGGCTCCGCAACGCCTGGAGCGATCGGCACGAAACTCGGCACACATACACCTTGCAGCCGGGCGACAAACACTGCGGGGGTCGGGCCCCCCTAGCGCCCCCGGGGGTGGGGGTACGAGGGGGTCCCCGCGTGAAAACGGTCAAAAACGGCCAAAATCGGCGTCGAATACACAGTTTCCGGGGTCACCGAGATGAGTGGCGACGCTTCCGACGCCGTTGAAGTCCGGGTTCGGCCCCCCCTCGACGTGGGAGGCAAGAAGGGGTGCGAAACAAAACATCTGCATGCCCCGCTGGAACGCCTGGACCGATTGGCGCCAAACTTGGCATGCGGATGCCTAGCGGCCTGGCCACAAACACTGCGGGGGTCGGGCCCCCCTAGCGCCCCTGGGGGTGGGGGTACGCGGGGGTCCCCGTGTGAAAACGGTCAAAAACGGCCAATATCGGTGTCAAATCCACAGTTTCCGGGGTCGCCGAGATGAGCGGTGCCGCTCCCGATGCCGTTGGAGTCCGGGATCAGATCCCCCTCGATGTGGGGGGCCAGAAGGGGTGCGAAACACAACGTCCGCCATGCCCTGCTGGAACTCCTGGACCCATTGGCGCCAAACTCGGCATGCGGAAGCCTAGCGGCCTGGCCACAAACACTGCGGGGGTCGGGCCCCCCTAGCGCCCCCGGGGTGGGGGTACGCGGGGGTCCCCGCGTGAAGACGGTCAAAAACGGCCGAGATCGGCATCAAATCCACAGTTTCCAGGGTCGCCGAGATGAACAGCGATGCCCCCGACGCCATCGGAGTCCGGGTTCAGCCCCCCCTCGACGTGGGGGCGAGAAGGGGTGCGAGACAAGACATCCGCCATGCCCCGCTGTGATGCCTGGACCGATTGGCAAACTCGGCATGCGGAAGCCTGGTGGCATGGCCACAAACACTGCAGGGGGCGGGGGCCCCTAGCACCCCCAGGGGTGGGGTACGCGGGGGTCCCCGCGTGAAGACGGCTGAAAACGGCCGAAATCGGCATCGAATCCGTAGCTTCCAGGGTCGCCGGGATGAGCGGCGATGCTCCTGATGCTGTTGAAGTCCGGGTTCTGCCCCCCTCGGCATGGGGGACGAGAAGGGGTGCGAAACGAAATGTCCGCCATGCCGTGCTGGAACGCCTGGAGCGATGCGCACGAAACCTGGCACGCGCGTGCCTTGCAGCCTGGCGACAAACACTGCAGGGGTCAGCCCCCCCCCAGCGATCCCGGGGTGGGGGTACGCACGGGGCCCTGCATAAATCGGTTGAAAACAGCCATAATCAACATTGAATCTGTAGTTTCCGGGGTCGCCGAGGTGAGTGGCGACGCTCCCGATGCCATGGGAGCCCGGGTTCAGCCCCCCTCAGCGTGGGGGGCGGGAGGGGTGCGAAACAAGATGTCCGCCATGCCCTGCTGCGATGCCTGGAGCGATTGGCACCCGACTCGGCACGCGCGTGCCTTGAGGCCTGGCAACAAAATCTGCGGGGGTCAGGCCCCACTACCACCCCCAGGGCGTGGGGTGTGCGGGGGCCCCTGCGAGAGAACGGTCAAAAACGGATGAAATCGGCATCAGACCCATCGTTTCCGGGGTCGCCAAGGCCTGAGGCAGGGGGCCAAGGTAGGGGGCCTGAAGTGAAGACGGCCAAAAATGGGCGAAATTGGCATCGAGTCCATAGTTTGCCGGGTCGCCGATGCGACCGGTGACACCGATGCGACCGGTGACGTGCCCGATGCGGTTGGAGTCTGGGTTCAGGGCCCCCTCGGCATGGGGGGCAGAAGGGGTGCGAAACAAAACTTCCCCCTTGCCATGCTGGAACGCCTGGAGCGATGTGCACCAAACCTGGCATGCACGTGCCTTGCGGCCTGGCAACAAACACTGTGGGGTTGCTGGGGCGAGCGGTGACGCTCCCAATGCCGTGGGAGTTCGGATTTGGTGCCCCTCGATGTGGGGGGTGGGAAGGGGTGCGAAACAAGGCGTCCGCCATGCCCCGCTGTGACGCCTGGAGCGATTGGAGCCAAACTCAGCACGCACGTGCCTTGTGGCCTGGTGACAAACACTGCGGGGGTCAGGCCCCCCATTGCCCCCGGGAGTGGGGGTGTGCAGGGGGCCCCACATGAAGTTTCTCAGGTCGCTGAGACAAATGGTGATGCTCCCGACATGGTTGGAGTCCAGGTTTGGGCCCCCCCCCTCGGCGTAGGGGGTGAGAAAGGGTGCGAAACAAGATGTCCGCCATGCCCCACTGCGATGCCTGGAGCGATTGGAGGCAGACTCGGCATGTGCGTGCCTTGCGGCCTGGTGACAAACACTGTGGGGGTCAGGCCCCCCTAGAGCCCCCGGGGTGCGAGTGCGTGGTGGCTCCCGTGTGAGAATGGTCGAAAACGGAGAAAATCAGCGTCAGATCCGTAGTTTCCAGGGTCGCCGAGGTGAGTGGCGATGCTCCCAACGGTGTGGGAGTTCGGGTTCAGCCCCCCCCCCCCAACATGGAGGTGAGAAGGGGTGCGAAACAAGATGTCTGCCATGCCATGCTGGAATGCCTGGGGCGATTGGTGCCAGACTCGGCATGCATGTGCCTTGCGGCCTGGCGACAAACACTGCGGGGGTCAGGGGCCCCCAGTGCACCCAGGGGTGGGGTACGCAGGGGGCCCCATGTGAAAACGGTCAAAAACGGCCAAAATCAGCATCGGAACCGTAGTTTCCGGGGCCACTGAGGTGAGCGGCGATGCTCCTGACGCGGTTGAAGTCCAGGTTCGGCCCCCATCAGCATGGGGGGTGAGAAGGGGTGCAAAACTCATAAACTCTGGAAGATCATTTTGTTACCCGGGCAACGCCGGGTAACAAAAAGCTAGTGTTAATATATTTAGCGGTGTTGATGGTACACTGAAGGCCTGTACTAGATTCAGAACAGGCAGTCTCTTTTCTTCCTCTCACTTCCTCCCATCATATGGGGGCACATTACTGGGACTAAGTGCAACTCAAGGTATGTTCATGTAAACAATAGATAATACTGAATAACAATATTACAGGTGGATTCAGGGCAGGGAAAGCAGGGCAAGAGATGCTACTCTTCATCTGTATTCATTTTGATTATTATGCCCAACACCAAATGCATGGATGGAGACCTCTGATGGAGACCTTGTTCAAATGTTGCAGAAAACCTATGCGGCTTAGTGATTTGAGCGTTAAAGAGGCATCTTTTAAAGTGGCATCTTCTTATATTTAGAAGGGGGAGAGCAACAGTCCCTCTTCACCACAACATGGTGTCTGCATCAGTGGTGTCTACATTGCTGAGGTCTCTTCTGTATCTTTTTGGATTGTGAGCCCTTTTGGGATAGGGAACCATTTATTGATTTATTTTGCTACATTTATTTGTTTGAAGAATTTATACCCCGCCTTTCCCATGCCGAAGCAAATGCCCAAGGCGGCTTACAGAGAACAAAAAAGTACAATGCAACCACAATAAGTAAAACATTAAGAAGGAAAGAAAGAAAAATTAAACATTTTAATGGGACGCAAGAGAATGTTCAAGAAAGAAGCTAGACCCAATTCTCCTCATCAGGCCCTTTGGTGGGTGGGAAAAAAAACTGACCAGGGGAAAAACAAACTATGACAGTATTCCAGAGGGACAGAGGGCAGACAGCCAACTAGCATCCAAAGGCCAGATGAAATAGGTCTGATTTGAGCCCTCTCCGAAAGGCCATGAGGGAGTGTGTACTTCTTAATTCTTCTGGAAGGGAATTCCATATTTGTGGAGCTGTAATGGAGAAGATTTGCCCAAGAGCTACCATCCCTTTAACTTGGGACAGAGGGGGCACTTGAAGGAGAGCCCCTTTAGATGATCTAAGAGGGCGAACAGGTATGTATGAGAGAAGGTGGTCCTTTAGGTAAGCTGGGCCTAAGTCATGAAGGGCCTTAAAGGTCTGTACCATCATCTTAAGTTGAGATTGGAAGTGAATGGGCAACCACTGCAGCTGCTGAAGGAGTGGTCCTACTGAGTCAAACTGTCTATCCCCTGTAACCACTCGGGCTGCTGCATTTTGTACTAACTGTAGCTTCTGAACTGATCTCGAGGGAAGCCCTACGTACAGCGAATTACAGTAGTCCAGCATTGAAATCACTAATGCATGGACAAATGCATCCATGGACTCACGGACATAAATCACTTTGTGCTAAGTACTCAGGCCTTACCAGCATAAAGCATGAGATCCAAACAGCCAGAAATGAAGGAGGCCTTCGCAACAACATCTTCGACAGAGAGGTCCTCCAGCCAGCTCAGCACTTGCACAGAATCCCGAAATCTAGGGAAGAGCATAAAGAGATTCTCTTTGGGCAGCTCCAGGTGCTCATTTCCCAACAGGGCTGGATTGCTTTGCTATGAAAAATTGGTAGTTGTGCATGGAGTACAACATGGAGAACTAGGAATGCCATAGTAAACCTTCCTAATTCATTTCTGCCAAAAGTGCAAATGCAAAACTCACAATGGCCAGATATTCACATGAGAAATTACACTTTTATTCTTCCTTTCCAGCATGAAGTAGGATCAATGGTTATTCCCAAAAACAGTATGTGATGTAAGAGATGTAAAATTTCTAGAAATTTTGAAGCTTGGAAAAAAAAAACCTGGTTTTTTGTTTTTTTTTTTGAAATTTTTGGACAAATTGAAAAAAAAATGCTACATTAGCACTTTTTTTCCTTTTCCAGATTGAAAGTCATTCTGTTCCTTTAGGAACATAAAATATGACTATGGACAATTTGACTTGGCATAAAATTATCATGACTAGCATATTAAAATATAGTGTATCGAAACAATTATTACAAACAGAATTTACTTTTTTATAATATTTATTTGTAATTGTAACAAATGGAGCAACAATCTCCTAAACCGTTTACTGGTTTATGTGGAAGAGACAAAAAAACTCTCCAAAACAATTTTCAAAAATCCAGAAGTAACAATGATTCATATTTCCTCTCCACAGTATTAAATAAAAATTAAAAAAACCCTACTCATAAAAAGAATTGAAGAGGGGGGACGTGTATAGAAGGGAGTGGGACTTAGTTTCAATGAATGGGCATGAAATTTAATCATAATCATTTTCTGAGCTGTAATTATCAGTATCAGTTTCAGTCTCTGCTTCTGTAGCTACTCTGCTGTATCTGTCATTATCACAGTTATTATAATCAACATCATCATCAACAGGTACTTATATACCACTTTTCAACACGAGGCTCACAAAGCAGTTTACAGGCAAATAGTAATAATAATAAAGTTAAATGACTCCCTGTCCCAAAGGGCTCACAATCTAAAAAAAGGCAGACCACTAGCAACAGCCACTAGAAGACTGCGCAGGGGTGAAGAGGGACAATTACTCTTCCCCTGCCAAATATAAGAGGAACACCACTTGAAAAAGTGCCTCTTGCCTAGTTAGCAGGGGTCTTATGGACTTATTATGGACTTCAAAAAACTGAAGATTTGTCTGGATTGAAACAAGCTTCTCTACCCTTTCACATATCAGTTTATTTCTTGATTTAGTGTGTTTCCACCATAGACCAGATTCTTTCACATGCTGCAGAGGATGGAGGAGTCTGAAGAAGGCGAGAAGCAAGAGGAGTCAGAGGCTGTGTAACATTTCCGGAAATTTTTGAAGCTTGAAAAAAACCCAGTTTTTGCATAGGAGGGTTCAGTTTGTAACCTAGGACCTGCTTGACCTCAGTGTACAGAAATTAGAATAATCTGGTACCATACATATTTTTTAGAAATTATTTGGAAAATATTTGAAAATCTGGTCTTAAAATATTTTATTCATCATGTTAAAATAAAATTTTCCATAATCAATTTTTTCTTTTTTTTTCTTTTTTCAATTTTTCCATTTTTTTGGTTTTTTTCTGAACTTTTCCAGTTTTTTTTCCGGGCCTTCAAATCTCTATGTGCAAAGCTAAAAGAAATTTGGATTTTCATGTGTAACAATGCTTTGAGGATATATCTTCTACACCACAGACCTCTGAACATGGATGTTTAAAGATCTGTGTACAGTGTTCACTCTTAACATATTTGTAACAAGGAATGCAGGTGTACCCTAGTGGTCAATCCACTGCACACCATAGCAACTGATTATGAGCACAATCCTAACCTGGCTTTGAGCCGGCACAGCACTCTTGTGCTGGACCAGCAGTGTTGGAAATGTGCCATCAGGCAAGTCTGTGCAGTGGAATCAGTCACTGGACCAGTGCAAGCAGCAGCACTGATGCCACTGTGCCAGTCAGCTGCACTGGTGGAGTGCTGGTGTTGCTCGGCCAGCACAGGACTGTGCCAAGGGCATGCCAGAGGCATAATGGGGTGGCGCTGTGGGTAGCGACCAGGGTGGGGATGGGACATGGCCATTGGGCCATAACCTAACCCCCATCCCCAGGCTGGGAGGCCCCGATTCAGGCCCTTTCTGGCCATGTGAACCTGTGCCTGCAAGGTCCCATAGGGATGGCTGGGGCTTACCTTGGGGCAAGGGGAAAACATCCCCTTGAACTGAATTGAACTCCTGCTGCCTCCTAAGGATGCAGCCCAGCTGTGCTGGCCTGGCTATTCCAGTGCAGATTAGGATTGGGCTGCCCGTTACTAAAAGACAGAGCTGCTTAAGATGGAGGTAGCAGATACCATTGGCTAAGAGGTTTTGAACAGCCCCTCTTTCTGTGCAGGTGCCAGAATCCCAAGGGTCCCCAGAGGCATTTGCAAAGCAGAACATCACACCATGTACCTGAGAACATGCTGCAGAACCTTCAACAATACAGTGGGGCAGTTGCGGATCTAGGGGGGCCCGGGGGGCACGAGCCCTGGGCACCGTCTTGGGGCCATCTAGGGGGGCAGCAGTGGCCTCCGCAACATTGCACGGGTAGACTTGGGCTCCGGAGCCCAGGTCTACCCATTGGGACCAGCCGCGGGTAGACCTGGGAGTACAGGGAGCCCAGGTCTACCCATTAGAAATGGCTGCGGGTAGACCTGAGCTCCCTATAGGAAGCCCAGGTCTACCCATTAGAAACAACAGCAGAGCCCAGGTCTACCCATTGGGACCAGCCATGGTTAGACCAGCGCTCCGCAGATCAGGAAGGCATCCGCCGTGTCTGAAAAAGCCACATGTGAGCAGAGACCATCATGCAATGCTTCCAATTTGCCTATATAACTGGGGGGCGGGCACATGCTAATCTCCCATGCAAATTGGAAGCATTGCATGATGGTCTCTGCTCACATGTGGCTTTTTCAGACACTGACTCAGATTTTTGAAAGTGGAGACACAGGGATTTCAAACTGAAGTCAGCAAACGTAAAGAACCAACTACAAAAAAAACTAAGGCAGAGCTCACCGTGACCTTAAAGGTTATGAAGATTAAAGATGCCTTGGCACTGGAAAAATGTTTTGAATGGGTGGGGGAAGGTCTGCACGACAGATGCCTTCCTAATCTGTGGAGTGCTGGTCTACCTGTGGCTGGTCCCAATGGGTAGACCTGGGCTCCGTGGAGCCCAGGTCTACCCACGGCTGCTTCTGGTGGGTAGACCTGGACTCCCATGGGGGCGCACTTCTATTGGGTGCCCCAGGCACCATTTTGACTAGGTCCGCCCCTGCTGTGGGGTTCTCCAACAGTCACACGGAGGAGGTTCTGCAGTGGGCAAGTTGAAATGGAAAGAAGTCCCTGAAGAGGAGCATTCTGAAAGCACTATTTTAGGCAATTCTGGAAGGTACAATAGGCAAAGTACCTGGTGCTGAGGAAAAGAGCACTGAAAAGATCGGAGAGACAACCATAGTCGAGTTTAGGTTTCTTCAGCAGAACGCACAGTTCATGTGCTCGGTACCCTGCAAAGAAAGCAATGCATGAACTGGCTTCTTGCCTTCCAATAGCCTGTATTGTTGCCAGCTGTCAGGCTGACTTACCCAGTTGTACGGCTAAGGAGAGGTTCCCCAAGCAAAGCTTCATGTAGGCCAATGATAATGCCAGCTTCACTATTGTTAACAGCCCTTCTCCAACTATTTGAAGTTGGGAGCTACGCTTGATGGCCAGCAACTCATATTTCATCCAATCATTTTGACAGCCTATCAGCTGGCAGCAGAGTGAGAATTCCATGTAGGAGGAGATGATCTGTAACATGCAAACCAGAAAACAAGTCAACTTTGTTGTCTCTTTGGAACTCTTCTTTAGAGAGCATTTACAGGAGGAATAAAGGAGACACACTGACAAATCCAAAGCACAAACAACATATCTGATAGAGACTCGGTGTAAAAGTCAAAGTTTATGCTTTCAACTGCAGGATCACCAAGAGCAAACTCAGTATTGTAGAAAGCAAGTAACTTCAGCCCATCACCACACCTTAGAAAGCCACTGTGCATGCACCGTAGAGGTAAGAAACCACACAGATCACACTGCTCTACTTGTCTGTTACTAAAATTGGAACAAGTACAAATCCTGGTTCTGTATTTAGAATCATAAATGTGAGTGAGAATTCCTCTAGTAACTAAACATTCAGGGAGAGGGTAAAAAATAAACCTTCAGTAATTCTTTAACCATTTTCATTGTAAATATGGTAGATAAAACTGATCTCATGGATCAAACTGAACTGTCTGACACTGCCAGGCACATGCTTTCCTCAATACTATGACCAAATAAGTCAAGGGATGGGGTGACGCTTACAGCCAGGAAAAAAATTGTCCTACATGTACCTGAGAGTCATCCTGAGATTCTTCTGCACAGTTCAGCTTCATTAGAGCTGCCAAGCGAGAGAACTTCTTGCTGCTTGTGGCAAGGTCCAGGCTGAAGATTTGCCATAGCATAGAAAGGCAGTGGCCTTGCTGGTACAGGACAGCTAGTCTCTTCTCCCTACTGTAAAAGAGAACACCACAGTATGTCAGAGTGCAGAGCACCAGAGTCTCAGACCCCCAATTTCATGGAATATGAGATAATCCGGGGAACCCTAGCACGCTCCGATAGCACTACAAGGGCCCAGGGGTGTGGAGAGGCTCACATATCCCATGGGTCTGTGTTGGCCATCATTGGGACCAATGCAGCGGTGTTATTTATTGGGCAGAAGATTTAGCCGAGAGGGTTAATGCCTCTGTTTGCCTGAAGATAACACCTGAAGATCTCAAGGTCGTGAGCTCGGGACTGCCGGAAGTCTCTGCGAGCAGCAGACCTTGGAAACTGCGGCTGATTAAAAGCTGAGTTTCAGCTGCCTCGTGGGAGGAGGAGTGTGCTGAAATCAGCTGCATCTCTGGTGGCAGCAGGGAAGCCTCATCAGCCAGCAGACGACAGACGGGTGGCTAAAGAAAGAAGGCTAAATCCAGAAAGAAAGATCTGCAGGAGTGTTGTTCTTGGAAGACAGAACATTCTGTAAATTGTAAAAACCTTCGGGTTTGTGAGAAAGTCTGCCTATGTAAACCGCCTTGAGTTCAATCATTAGAGAAATCTAGTGATATTAAGAAAGGCGGTATATAAATAAATGTATTATTATTATTATTATTATTATTCTGCCGGGATGCTGGGCGGGACATCCAGGTGATCGACAGCCCGCCCATCGCGTTCTGCAGCGTTACGCCGTTTGCTTAACCAATTACGCCGCTTGTGTATGTTACGCAAACGGCGGAACGCTGCGGAATGCGACAGGAGGGCTGTCGATCACCCAGATGTCCCACCCAGCGTTCCGGCAGAATAACACTGCTGGACCAATGCAACAGGGTATTGACAGCATTCCCTTATGAGGTTCTGTGACACAGGACAGGATGGGCAGTAGAAATGAGAGGTTTATTGAGCCCGTGGTCAGGGGTGAGGGGCTCCCATACATGCATTTAGCTTGGTGCATCCAAAATTGTGCAAACTTGATCTAGATAAGCTACCTCCAAACCTTGGTCCATGGGCCAGATCCAGTGCATGGGGAATGCTGTCCCCACTATGAGCAGCGCTTAGCACTCTGATGCACTGCTGCTTTTCAAGCAACACTCTTTCTGGAAATCTGAGTGAACAGCCTGCTGGGGCGAGGGATAATAGACATGATTGCCAGAATATGATGGCTTTCCCCATACATAGCAGTCTGTGGTTTGGAAACCTGATCTAGTTAAGGTGGAACCATAATCAGGTGCCTGTACCTTTTTAACCATTGTATAGAAGAATTTTTGGCATGTGCAGCTTTTGATCTGCACATGCCAAAATTCCTTCTTCTATACAATGGTTAAAGGTATAGGCACTCGGTCCTCCACTGCATCTGGTCATCTGGTCACCCTGACCATAATGCTTCCCAGCATTCCTGAACACAAAGGCCTATCCCTGTCATGGGAACCTAGAAAAGAGTTTGGGGTGGCAGAACACTCTGAGGAGGCAAGAGGCCAGCACTCAAATACAGTAGGTATCAGGAAGATGCTGGGGAATACTATAAGACAGGTAAAAAAACCCTTAAGAAAATGTCATATTCACTTATAAGTAAGCGGCTATGTGTCTGAAAAGTTGACCAATACATGGAAGAAGCTTCACTGTGGGATTGCTTCAATGATAACCATGGGATGGGATGACTGGCTTCCCTCCAACAGGACTCCAGTAGATTTAATAGCTGCCAGATGCTATAGGAGTGGCAGCATGTTGATGAAAAATGATGAAAAGGGACCGGGAAAGATTCCAAAACACGTCTAAAGTGGCTGACCTTTGAAAAAGAAACACGCCGATTTACTCACATAGGCATTTTTGTGTGTGGATTGCTTGCAACAGAGAGGATGGCCACTTGTCAGGGATACTGGAGCAGTTCCCTGCACTGCACGGGGTTGGACCGGCTTAAGCTCCAAGGACCCTTTCAATTCTAGCATTCTGTGTTCAGAAAGTGTCCCTTATCAGAAGGGATCCCATATCAGTTAGAAGTTGTCATAAAAAGTCAGGGATGGGTAAACCAGACCTACAGCACAATGCTGTGCATGTCTATGCAGAAGTAAGTCCCATGTTCAATGGGGCTTACTCTAAAGGAAGTATGTATAGGATGGTAGGCTTAGACACGAAGGCAGTCATTGTGATTCTACTGCCTTCCTGAGATAATGGGCTCAGCATTTGGGGTAGTGCTATGCTCCCCACCACCACCATTGGCAAGAGCAAAGGTAACACTTTTAAAATGGGTTTATGCATGCCTAACACTCTACTAGATTTCTGATCTACTGATAATCAGCAGATTTAGATTATACAGGCTGAGTATCCCTTATTTGGACTGCTCGGGACAGAAAGGTGTCTGGATTTCAGATTTGTTTGGATTTCAGAATTAGAGCGCAATCCTAACCTGGAGTTAGGCCGGCAAAATTAGGCCAGTGTGGTTTGGCCAGCACAAGGGACACAGTAAAGTATGTTTGGACCACACTAGACATGTGCACTATCCTCCCTGACCCTGAGAGTGGTCCAACTGTGCTTTACAGTGTCCCTTGTGCTGGCCAAAATTTGCTGGCCTAACTGTGCCAGCCTAACTCCAGGTTAAGATTGTGCTCTTAATTGCATAAATATGAGAAATGCTTCCTCTTGCTCTTTTCACTGTGACCCATTTGGGTGTCTGCTGGCCTCTTTGACGTTTTTCAACAGTGTCTGTATAGGCACACACCACAGAGCAGAGAATAGAACTTACAGCCTGTACTGTCCATGTGGACTGAGCACAAGACCTTCAAACTAGAGAAAGTTTTTTTAAAAATGTTTGAAAAAAATGTCTGAATTTTGGATGTCCAGATAAGGGATAATCTACCTATACTAATATAGGTACTGGTTAAACCCTAAATTTGTCTATGTGATCTTTTTCAGTCCTTTGTAATCCATTCCAATCCTTTTTAAACAATTTGTCCTCATCCTACCCATTTGGTGTTTGCCAAAAAGACTGCTTCTTCTGGTGAGACATATGTTTAGAAGTTTCCACCATGGACATGAAAAAGGCTCCAACAACAGTGATTGGGAAGCTCTTCTTTAATAATTTCAAAGCCTTCTTGATAAGTTTTTTTGCCAAATTGATTTGACCCATATTGAAAGAGACCTACAGTGACATGTGGGGGGACAACAATACAATGATCAGCAGTTTAGTTTTTTCGAGGTCTCTGAACATTACTTAGTATACCATTAGCACACTGTAAGAATTCTGCTGGTATCACAGCTTCAAGCCAGAGATTCTTATGAATATGTGTAGCTGTGTTCACGGACACAATGGGAGACAGGTACTCAGATCAACCATAGACACCCACCCACCCACCCCGACTTTGCAAACTGACAGTCATCTGAACCTGAAGCAATAATTCATAAATTGCTTGTCAGTGGCTGGTTTCCCATTCTCTAGTTGCTTCAGCTTTTGCATGCACAGTTGTTTGTTTGTTTATAGGATTTTTATACCACTTTTCTAAAACTCAAAGTGATGTACATAAAACATAAAAAATAACATATTATTAAAATAGCCTATTAAAGTTAAAACAATTAAAACCCTTAAAACAATACAACAATAAAAACCAACAACAGTAAAAGAGCAGAACAACGTAAAATAGTGTAACAGCATAAAAATTAAAAGGTTTGCATTGAGCACATACACATAACATTCAGTTTACAAATGGCTCTTTCCATTTGCGTTGGGTGAACTGCTTTTCTGCAAGTGCAGAAGGCAGGCTAGTGGATGCAATCTCCTTTTCTGTGCTGCAGGCTCAAATGTTGAGATATGCTTGAGTGCACAGTACAGGGCTGAAATTTGTAAAAGAATTAGCTGTAGAAAAATCATCTTCTGTTGTACAACATAGGGAAGAGGGTGATTTTTCTACAGCCAATTTTGGAGCATGGCTAGCTGTACTTGAACACCTTGGGACTACACTGTGCATCTGCAGGTGCCTTTTCAGCAGGCAAGAATGCACCTGCTTGTAGTTTTCTTGAGGACAGTACTGCGCTTCAGGTTGCCAGGACATTCACCTTTTACCTCCAATTCCAGGATGAATGAAAAGATAAGGCAGGTGTAGCTTCTCCCATCTTTCCCTTTGCTGATGCCTTCGTCCCTCTCTCCCCACCTTCTACTGTGGCACCTTCTATTGTGTGCCCTACAGTAGGCAAAGAGCTGGATAAAAAGATTATGGAACAAGCAGGTGGGAAAAGCTATGACTGCTTCAATGGACTAAATAACCCAATAGTACTTGACAGACTAACACCAATGAATTTAAAGGTACAGCAAGAATCTTCAGTTTACACACTGGCAACCCTAATTGTGACTGGTGGATCCCTTCTACAATCACGCATTCTCTTTTTTAATGAATACTAGCTTTTTGTTACCCGGCGTTGCCCGGATAACAAATGTCATCGGGACCGTCACCAATCAGGTTAGCAACCCCAAAAACTGTGGATTTGACACTAATGTCGGTCATTTTGGACATTTTATTTTGCACCCCTTCTCACCCCCCATGCCGATGGGGGCCGAACGTGGACTCAAACGGCATCGGGAGCATCGCCGCTCGTCTCGGTGACCCCGGAAACTACAGATTCAACACCGATATTGGCCATTTTTGATCATTTTTACATGGCACCCCCTTCGTACCCCCACCCCTGGGGGTGCTAGGGGGGTTGTACCACCGCAGTGTTTGTTGCCAGGCTGTAAGGCGTATGCATACCGCGTTTGGTGCACGTCGCTCCAGGCGCTCCAGCAGGTCATGGTGGACTTTTTGCACCCCTTCTCGGCCCCCCCACCCTGAGGGGGGGCCAAACCCGGACTCCAATGGCATCGGGAGCATCGCCACTCGTCTTGGCAACCCCGGAAACTACGGATTCGACGCCTTCGGCCGTTTTCGACCATTTGCATGCGGGGGCCCCCGCGCACCCCCACCCTGAGTGTTTGTCGCCGGGCTGCAAGGCACGTGCGTGCCAAGTTTGGTGCCAATCGCTCCAGGCCTTACAGGCAAATAGTAATAATAATAAAGTTAAATGGCTCCCTGTCCCAAAAGGGCTCACAATCTAAAAAAAGGCAGACCACCAGCAACAGCCTCTAGAACAGGGGTTCTTAACCTGGGGGTCGCGACCCCCTTGGGGGTCGATCAACCGTATCAAAGGGGTTGCCGCATCGGAGGTTGAATCAGGGAGGAGGAGGCGGTGCGCGGAGGAGGAGACCCTCCCGGGAGTGGGAGGGTCGAGAAGAGGCTCTCCTCTCAGCTGACCGGCACTCTGAGGGTTAAAAGGAGCGACTCTGGATTCCTGGTGGGGCGAAAAGAGAAAGGGGCAGAGTGGATCGAGAAGCCACTTCTTGCTCTGCCTCTTCCTTTGCTTCCCCCGCCCAAGTGCACACATTTGTGGCTAGTCCTGGATGCAGCTGCCTGCATCGAGAACCTCCATGGCCCGAGGTGAGCACTGGAACGCTGGAGAGGGAAGCACTTCTGGAGGGGGCTGCGGCTGCGGAGAGCTTTTCTTAAAGGAGCTGCCAGCTGGCTCTTTCCCTTTCCCTGTTCTGCAATATCCTTTTGAGTTCTGTCTTCTCTCCTGCTAGTTTGGTTTGTTGCCTCCTCTCCCAGAGTTGGAAAACTGCCCCCCCCCCGTGTTTCAGTCATTGTCTCAATTGCAATCTTTGCTTCCTCTGTTCTCCCTCTGAAATAAGAAGATATGAATTTGTATGTAGTGCTGTAAGGAGCGGAAGCGCTCTCTCTCTCTCTCTCTCTCTCTCTCTCTCTCTCTCTCTCTCACACACACACACACACACACAGAGAGAGAGAGAGAGAGAGAGAGAGAGAGAGAGAGAGAGAGAGAGAGAAGTGCAAAAATGAGAGAAGAATCCATAAATGAAAAGCTAGGAATTTGTGAATTTCTGAGCTTAAGTGCCTTAGAGCACAATCCTATGCATGTCTACTCAAAAGTAAGTCCCATTGTATCCAATGGGGCTTACTCCCAGGAAAGTGTGTATAGGATTGCAGTCTCAATGCCAAACAAGACAGAGGAGCCAAGAATAGTGGGGCAGCCTCAAAAATGACAGTGCTCCATTTCTAAAGTATGTGTGGTTTATTAAAAAGCCAAAAACCTCCACTGTCAGTGCAGTCAGCAGTTCTAGGTATGTTATTGTGTTACCACTCAGTTCTAGTGGCTGAGCCCTGAAAAAGGAGGGAATTGTTCCAACAGTTTTGCATGAGCAGAACACTTTTCATCTTATGAGAAAATTGCTTATTTGTGTGTTTTTTAGCTGAAATAGTTCTGTGGCCTTTGTGAATACTGTTTCTCAGGGCTTTTTTTCTTTAAAGTGCCCGACCGGCAAAACAAGGAGGCAGGGCTTGGCTTCTGGACAGAAGCCACACCCCGCAACGTTGTGACGTCATGACGTTGTGTGTGTTCCTGCACCTTTTTTTTTTTTTTCCAAAAAAAGCACTGGTTGTTAGAGAGCTGATGTTTTCAGCGCTCTGTTTTCTGCTCAGAAGTTGCTGAGGACAACGACGACAACTCCCCAAAGCAACTAAACTGGTAAGAGAAGCCCCAAATGTTTGCCCTGCAGAGATTCTTACACAGGCAGTGCAGACAGTTGCATTATTCAAGGTGTTCCTTGCTGTCTTGCCTGCGGCTAAATTTCTGGGTCTGGGCTGCAATCATTCAAGAAGGGCTAACAGCAGGAGGAAGGGAACATAAGAAGAGCCCCGCTGGATCAGGCCAAAGGCCCATCTAGTCCAGCTTCCTGTATCTCACAGCGGCCCACCAGGTGCCCCAGAGAGGCACGAGACAACAAGATGCTTGCATCCTGTTGCCACTCCCTTGCACCCGGTACTCTGAAATAGCCCACCACCAATGTAAGGAGGTTGCACAATCCATCATTGCCTATAGCCCACGATGGACCTTTCCTCCAGAAATCCGTCTAATCCCCTCTTAAAAGCATGAAGACCAGATGCCATCACCACCTCCTGCGGCAATGAGTTCCACAGATTAACTACCCACTGGGTAAAAAAGTACTTCCTTTTCTCTGTTTTAACTCTCCCAACCCTAGCGGATGCCCCCTGCATATCAGATATTTACATTATGATTCATAACAGTAGCAAAATTACAGTTATGAAGTAGCTATGAAAATAATTTTATGGTTGGGGGTCCCAATAGGCTGTCATAATAAAAAGGGGGTCCCGGTGGAAAAAAGGTTGAGAACTGTTGGGTTTGCATTATTAGGGTCTTATGCACCATGAGCTCGCTGTGGAAAAATCCAGCTGCAAAAGTCATGGGAAATAAGGCCAGGGAATATGAGGCCCTTTTGACCTGTACAAATTAGAACCGGGAGGACGCGCAGAGAATGTGCTGTGCTTGCAAGAACTACATCAATTAATCCCATGTATAGAACAACACATAATTATCTAAGCCATGCTTGAGTTACCTATGAACTGGTCATAGGTAGGAACAGAGATTTCCTGTGCACCAACCATAACCCTATCCATTGAAGATCAGAGAATCCTTTGTTCATTTATTAATTGTCCTGTCATATGCTTATTGCTTTGCTGTAATCAATCGTGCTGTAGCTCATTATCTTGGGTGTGTAAAATCCCAATAAATATGAGAGGGTGGCTCCAATTGAGGGAGCGTCCCCATTCAGAAAGAGATCGGTCTCTCTGAGTCTGTTGCTGCGTTCCGACGCTCCCCTCTGCTTCGATCACCCCCAGCCGTTAGCTGGACTAATGGCTCCCAAGTGAAACAGCGCAGGCTGATTCACTACATTTGGCGTCCCTGGGTGGGCCCATCCCAACCCAGTCGTGATCTGAAGAGAGGTGTCGACAAAGGTAGACCCTGCTCACCCCGCCTGGAGGAAAGAAAAGGCAACTCTCGACGCGTCCATTTCACGTGAGTTATGGGAAACGCTTTGTCCCCCGAGCAGCAACGCCACTGTCAAGAACTTTCCTTCCTTCTTCACAAGCATGAAAAGCCTGTCGCTAAATCTGTACTAACTTCTCTGCTTCAAACTGTATATGCTACATGCTCTTTCTTCCCCCAAGACGGCTCCTTAGACCTACCTGTTTGGCTGGAGGTGGGCACACAGATTCACAAATCCCCTCGTGCCCCAATAGAACAATTGGATGCATGGCACCAGATTGTTTATGTCCTTCAGCAGCGTACCCAGCCTTTCCTACACCCACCATCAGCTTGCTACCCAAATTTGGTTATCCACCCTCCAGCACCCTCTATTTTGCTCCCTAATGCACCTCCTCCGCAGTACACTAAGGCTGCTCCCTGTGAGGCTTCAAATTCACAGGACTGCCTCTCAGCGGTCCAAAAGCTAGTTGTAGCAGCTAGGGAAGCCGGAGATGAGAATGCTCAAGCCTTTGCTTCTCTATGTCCAGTTGTAAAAGGGAAAGAAGGAAATCCTGTGCATGCTACAATTCCTTATGCACAATTTAAGGATGATATCTTGGCTCATGCTAGTCAATTACCCCCCTCCTTAGTAAGCACTATGAGGGAACATTTGCAACAGCATGGGTTGAGTGTCGCGCCTGAAAAAATCCAAACGATGCTCCCAGTACAGTATCTGGAATACAAGCTTTCAGAAACTGCTGTAGTGCCAGCCGTTCCGCAATTAACTTTAACAAACCCCATTACTCTTGTGGATTTGCTTCCCAGAATCAGCCAAGCCGCTCTCTCCCCTTCGCTTGACCAGGAGCTGCTAGCTCTCTTTCAAAATCTGCAAACAAAAAATACGATTGCTGGCATTGGTAATTTTAGCAGCATTAAAGCACAAATTGCCCTAGACTCGAAAGTTCTGAGTCAAGTGAAAAGCTGTGCCTTAATTGCATGGCGCAAAACACCAAATCAAAAATACAAATCTGATCCATTCTCAACCATTAGGCAGGGCATCAAAGAGCCTTACACTGAATTCCTAGACTGCCTAAAATCAGCCATCCGAAGGCAGGTTGGGAATGATGCATTTCTGGCAGATTACATTAAAGCTTGCCAGTTCGTTGGCAGTCAAACACACAAAATAGCTCTGCTTGCACAAGCATTACAGATTGTAGTGTGTTTCCCCCTTCCCTTTGGCCCCCGCAGTGGAAAAAACAAAGCACCACCCCCATATGGGGAGTCGAAGTCGCAAGGGATAGTTGAACGCAGCCATCGCACGTTAAAAGAAATCTTACAAAAGCAAGCTGCTAAAGGGGTACCTCCCAAGCAAGCAGTTTGTACGGCAGTTTTCGCCTACAATATGCAGTTTGCAGACTTAAAAACAAATGGGGAGTGTGTGCATAGATCTGAACTTACTGACAATGCACCTGCCTATTCCTCTCAGGCATTGAATGGCCCTGGCATCAAATTGAAAGAAACAAAAAAAGGGCCTGACAACAGTTCAAAGAAACCTCTAGTTTATTTTCGCAGGCTACCCGACCCCAATTGGCATGGGCCTTCTGAACTTATATCATGGGGTCGAGGGTTTGCATCTGTTTCCACAGGTGACGGCGAAGTCCTTTTGGGTCCCAGCGCGTTGTGTGAAAGCGGCACTTTGACATTAAAAAATGATGTCCCTGTCGGTTTCAAAGATCTGTCTCTGAAGGAAGCACCCCCAAAGAAGAAGCTTCGCCATTCACCCCCTCCTGGCATCACCTGGGGAATGGTCAAGCAACTGGCAACTCAAGCAGAGCAAGACTGTCAGCGTGCGGGCCAACCCATGACACCTAAAAATCTTATTCTAGCATCCTTTCAAAAAATAGCATGGAACTCATTGTGTATTTGCTTTCTTGTTTTCCTGTTACTCCCTTCCCCTGTTTTATCTCTCTCTAATCTGATCCCAACAAATAATTTGTAAATGTATCTCATTTTTGTCTATCTTCAGCAATTTCTGTATCAGATTTATTTAGTACATGTTTAATCCCAGTGTGTTTAAAAACTGTACCAAGCGCAATTGTTACAAGCCCACTGAAAAACCACTTAATTGTTCTGAGACAATCCCAGTTTCTTATATATATAAGCACACTTATACTGGTTTCAATGGAATATTTAAACCATTATTGAAATGGTTGAGTGAATTGTTTCCCCAATTTAAGCTGGCTCAAAACAGGACTAAAATACATCCTGTTTGCAGTAGCTGGCATGTTTTTACTATGCATAATACTTCCTTGTCTCAGCACTATGATATCGTTTTGTAATGCGTTCAAAAGAAAATACTGAGTTCTCAAACACAGTCCTGTGCGTCCTAAAAAAATTAATAAAAAAGGATGGGATGTTGGATTTGCATTATTAGGGTCTTATGCACCATGAGCTCGCTGTGGAAAAATCCAGCTGCAAAAGTCATGGGAAATAAGGCCAGGGAATATGAGGCCCTTTTGACCTGTACAAATTAGAACCGGGAGGACGCGCAGAGAATGTGCTGTGCTTGCAAGAACTACATCAATTAATCCCATGTATAGAACAACACATAATTATCTAAGCCATGCTTGAGTTACCTATGAACTGGTCATAGGTAGGAACAGAGATTTCCTGTGCACCAACCATAACCCTATCCATTGAAGATCAGAGAATCCTTTGTTCATTTATTAATTGTCCTGTCATATGCTTATTGCTTTGCTGTAATCAATCGTGCTGTAGCTCATTTATCTTGGGTGTGTAAAATCCCAATAAATATGAGAGGGTGGCTCCAATTGAGGGAGCGTCCCCATTCAGAAAGAGATCGGTCTCTCTGAGTCTGTTGCTGCGTTCCGACGCTCCCCTCTGCTTCGATCACCCCCAGCCGTTAGCTGGACTAATGGCTCCCAAGTGAAACAGCGCAGGCTGATTCACTACAGAGAACCACTGCTCTAGAAAGACTGTGCAGGGGTGAAGAGGAACAGTTACTCTCCCCCTGCTAAATATAAGAGGAACACCACTGGAAAAAGTGCCTTTTGTCCAGTTAGCAGGGGTCAAAAATGGTCAAAATTGGCCAAAATTGGTGTCGAGTCCGTACTTTCCGGGGTCGCCGAGACAAGTGGCAATGCTCCCGACGCCGTTGGAGTCCAGGTTCACCCCCCCTTGGCGTGGGGGGTGAGAAGGGGTGCGAGACACAACGTCCGCCGTGCCCTGCTGGAACGCCTGGAATGACGCGCACCAAACTCAGCACGCGCATGCCTTCCGGCCTGGCAACAAACACTGAGGGGGTCAGGCCCCCCCATCACCCCCAGGGGTGGGGGTACACAGGGGGCCCTGCATAAATTGGTCGAAAACAGCCATAATCAGCGTTGAATCTCTAGTTTCCAGGGTCGCCGAGGCAAGCGGCGACGCTCCTGATGCCGTGGGAGTCCAGGTTCGGGTCCCCCTCAGCGTGGGGTGCGAGAAGGGGTGTGAAACAAAATGTCCACCATGCCCTGCTGGAACGCCTGGAGCGATTGGCACCAAACTTCGCACACGTATGCCTTGCGACCTGGCGACAAACACTGCGGGGTCAGGGCCCCCTAGCGCCCCCGGGGTGGGGTTGTACAGGGGGCCCCATGTGAAAATGGTCAAACCCAGCCAAAATTGGCGTAGAATCCGTAGTTTCCGGAGTCGCTGAGGCGAGCGGTGACACTCCCAATGCGGTTGGAGTCCAGGTTCGGCCCCTGTCAGCTTGGGGGACACGCCCACACGGCGTGGGCAACGCTGGGTAACAAAAACCTAGTTGTTAATACAAGGGACCATTTGTGGAGCTAGATGATGTGGGTTACATCAACAGCAGATTGCTGGGGGCATGAGACAGTGTGGGTTTTGGGGTGCCCTTCACCCTAAGCCTGCCACTGCCACCACCTCGCTGCAGCCTGCTATGGACATGAGCCACATTGATCCACTTTCTGCCTGCTAAAAGTGAGCAGAATGTAGATTTTCCACCTTCTTGCCTTGCCCCTGGTATGGTTTCTCCAAATGCAGAAGTCCAGGACTTCACAGCCCATTCCTTACCCACTTCCCAGCAATGATGCAGCTTGACTCCTAATAATCCTCTAGTTTGTACTCTTTGCTTACTTACCAATCCTTTTCCTGCAAATACACATGTGGGATGCACTAGAAAGAGACAACGTAGCCCACATTGGTTAGCTGTCTTTAATTTTGACAGTACAACAGGCCAATTCTAGAGGACCAAAATAATCATTTGCAGATGGTCCCTACCCACACAGCAATAACTGACTCCAACATGATTTCTTACCTCCCCTTTAAGGCTGTACAAAATGGACTCTTCAAACTGGCTAATAACTTTATGCCTCGGGCTGATAGATTTGAGCAGGTTCTCTGCTGTATTCAGATACGTAAATGCCTTGAACAAGAACACCACAATAGATAATTTACTTTTGGTATCTCTGTTAACTCTTCTCCCATACCAATGGTTCCTAACTCTTTAAGGGCGCAATCCTAACCTGGAGTTAGGCTGGCACAGTTAAGCCAGCAAGGTTTGGCTGGCACACCAGGGCCACTGTAAAGCACATTTGGACCACCAAGAGTCAGGAAAGATGGCACATGTCTGTGTGCTGGCCTCTCTGATTCCGAGAGTGGTCCAAACATACTTTACGGTGTCCCTTGTGCCAGCCAAACTTTGCTGGCCTAACTCCAGGTTAGGATTGCGCTCTGAATCAAATATTCTGGAGCCTGGGTGGGAGTAGAACCAGGGGGTCAGTTCCACATACACTTTGTATATAGAAGCACTGGTTAAAAAAATGGATAGGACATGGGGCCATCTTTGTCCCTCACTTTTTGGGAATGCCTTTAAAGCAAACATGAAGAAATAAACAACTAGGCCTCAGGATTTGTGTCGGTCAGCTGGCAAAACCTAACCTAACCCCCATGCATTCAAGAGAAAAGAAAAAGGAGGCACAAGAAGATGGCCTGAGATAAGGGAAGATGAAACTGGCAGCAGGAGTTTGTTCATGCCAGTGTCGCATCTCTCACATGGCACTAGAATTAAGAGTAGAAGCTTCTGTGACATCCGGTCCTGCCCCATTATTATTCAGTGTCTTGGGTTGCAACCCTACACACACGCCTACCTGAGAGTAAGCCCAACTAAGCTCAATAGACATGCCTATGATGCACTGATGGACTTTTACTGAAGAACAGAAACATGTAAAAAATGGGAAGATCCTTGGCTCTGGAATGCTTTTAACAGAAGGGAAGGGAGAGAATGAGGGAAGCTGTTGGGCTGAAGGGAGAACAAACAGTGCATCCCACTCACCATGTAGTTGTTGGAGAGATGTACATAAGCAGATGCACATTCCAGCAAATAATAAAAACTCCGAGTCTTATTCTCCACAGTCAAACAGTGGTTAGACAAGGGCGCAATGACAGTTTCCACAATCTCTTCACACTCACAGGAACATATGGCCTTAAACTTTTCCTTGCCCAGCTCAGTTAGCAAGATGATTTCATCCAGCCGATGTAGAAATTCCATTTCTGTATCTTCAGCTCTAGTAAATGACAGTGTGGGATGGGGGCTCAGAAACTCTCAGGGCAAGTGTAACTCAGTATGAGCAGAAAATACCTGTTTCTACGGTCCTGGATACTTTATCAGCCAGCAAGTGCAGTATCGCGATTAACATACTGGACTCGGACTGGTAAGACTGAGGTTCAAATCCTTGGCTGATGAATCATTGTCTCTCAGGCCCAGCTAGACCTGAGCCATATTTGTTTATTCACATGCAGGGCTGCACACATGTGTGCATTCCCTACTATTGCTGCCACTGCCACCAGTCCTGGATGTCTATGCTTGCTCCTCCCTGCTCCTGTATTATCCATAAGGCTGACTAGGCTTATCCATAAGGCTGACTCTCCATAAGGCTGACTAGGCAGAAGTGACACGGAGCTCCTGTAAGGACTTGGCCCAGCCCGCAGCACCAGGGGGAGGAGCAGAGGGAGAGGAGGAGGAAAGTAACAAGGGCTAGGGGTGTGCTGCCCTTTTTCTTTTGGGAGGCAGAACAGGGCAATATTAACCCTTGGCTGGGCTAGTACCACGGAGGGCCCAAAAGTGCTGAAAGCGTCCCGAAATACCTGAAAGCCTAGGTGCCCAGCTGTGGGTTAGTCCAGCACTGCCCACTCACACCATTTATAAAGAACAAAAGGGGCATAGAAGAGGAAGCGGAAAAGAGAGACGGCGTAGAGCATCTGCTGGGAAATTGCCTAAGTCAGTGGTTCTCAAACCTTTTAGCACCAGGACCCAATTTTTAGAATGACAATCTGTCCAGAACCCACCAGAAGTGATGTCGTGGCTGGAAGTGCCGTCATTGTGATACCAGAGCCTGCTACTTTCCTGAGAATGCAGCAAGAAGTTGGGTTATTTATCAGCCATTTTCCAACAGCAAAGTGAATTAGAAAGAAAAAAAAAGCCTATTTTCAACATTGACACAAGCAAAACAACCAAGTACCCCTTCCCCTTTCCAGCATCCCATGTTCCCATTTTTTCAATATGGCTGCTCTAGGTGCTTTGTGACCCACCTGAAATTGGCTTGTGGTGGCGGTGGGTCCTGACCCACAGTTTGGGAACTACCGCTATAAGCCATCACCTTCCTCTCTCTTTCCACATTCCCTCTTCCACTGTCCATCTGTCTTTCTCAAATGGTAGAACAAGATGGGAGGGATGGAGAGGAGAAGTGCAGATGTGCAAGGACAGTTTGGGCGGCAGCTGCTGCAGTTGCAGTGGTGGCTCTGCAGCCAGACCAGCAAGCCTGGCCAAGCATGGCGGACTACCATGGGTACCCCTACCAATCTGCCATCTACCCACTATCTGAGACAGCTGCTTCACTGAGCTTTAGCAACCAGACAGCCCAGTTCACATATCTGCCCTAATAATGTACAGTATAAAGCAGGAGTTGAGTCTATTTTACAACAGAATAAGAGCATGTGTGCAGGGGAGAAAGCAGGGGAAAGAGGTGGATAACTAGACTTAGGAATTGCCATTCTGGGCAGCAGCCCTGAGTCTTCCATAATATTAGATCATGTATAAAGCTGCTCTGACCTCCTTGGCAGAAAACTAGTATAGAATTGTAGTGAATAAATACATTCATTAAAAATAATATAGAACTAGGAGAATGGGGATTGGAAATCTGCATCCAATGAGAAATCTACCAAATCTCTTCAGAAATGGATTCACAGAAAACAAAAGGCCATGTGCATCATCCATTCATTTAGTTTCCACCTCTGGCAGTTTGTTTTTTTAAAACATGAATACAACTGATAAGAAATAATCTATAGTTCTTGGTCTTGCCCGAGAGCTGCAGACTACATAGATTGGAGGCAGGCATGCCCTGGTTTTCGGAAGGGATAAGTTCCTGGGTCCCCCATGGATACCTGAAACTGTGAATAAGAGGGATCCTATGTTGAGTATTGGTTTCTCCTCTGCCCACATTTGAGAAAGATGATTTTTTAGCAGCCCAAAGTAAGAATAAAAGAAGGTAAAGTATCCCCAATCTGTGGATAATTGAAAACGCGGATACAGGATCTGTGGATACCTGTATGTGTTCTATATTGCAGTGTATTTTCACCCCCTGGATAACCATTCCCAGAACTGGACTGTGAAATGTCTCTTGCTAAATGTGAGACTAATACCAGTGGTGTGCTCTTAGAACAGGGCAAGCCATATAAGGCAATTCCTTAAAAAGTGACACATAGCCATTTGCCTGATTCCCCAGTCATGGCTGAATACCCAGGGACATACCCACTTTTGCCATCAACCTTAACGGTGTCTTGTTGGGTGGCAGATTTCTGCGCAACCTCTTCAGTTCCTAAAGAGAAAAAAGAAAACAAAGCAAGATAAATGCATTATCCTGGAAAATGCATTATCCTACACATTCAATGGTTTCTAGTTAAAGAAGATGTGAATATAATTCATAGCAACAGTTGGGTAACTTGGACACAACCTATGAAGCTTCCATTAGGACTCTACTTGTAATAAAAAAACAGAAGCATGTAGCACGAATGCCCATTGGACTGAACTTCATTGAAGGAGACCGACTTGAGGCATATATTTTGGTATTCAGGATTTCACATGAGCACCTGACTGAATGGCAGGAAGCATCATGCATCTCAAAAAGTGTATAGTATATGCAAAGCTTCTCTTCATGATAAGATGGAGTGACCCAAGTGCAAGCTAAAGATTATCAGTTTTCAACGATAGAATGGCATAAGTCACCTTCCCTGGTGCCTGTTTTCCTGTGTGACGTCAAAACCATATGGCTGAACGCTGCATATCAAGAATGTATTAACGTTATCTTGACTTAATTGCATGGGCTTTTTCCACCCAATCAATATATCCTGGGAAAAACACATGCAATCAGCCCAGAATGCGCAGTTACATTTGCATTATTCATATGCCGCATCTGCAGGAAGATTTTTCCCCTATTTCTCTCTCTATGTGTGAAGGGAGCCATAGTCTCACCTAATCAAGAACTGGAAAAGAAAATACAATTGATGCAGAATCATCCACTGGTTCCTGAAGCCCCAAAATTTGTACTGATCTGATCTGGGGGTTTGGAGGGAGCATATTTCATGAACAATTTTTCTTGCACGAAATAAATTGCCTCGTTTCAATAATCTGAGAGGATACATACAAAAAAGGCACAAATGGTCACTCTACAACCACATGCTGACTCCAATGGTGCTGGAGACATTATTCCCCTCCCCAGAACTTTCTAAAATCAATTTGCAGCTCCAATCAGCTACTACTTCAGTGCAATTAAGGGTGCAATCCTAATCTGGATTTAGGCTGGCACAGTTAGACCAGCAAAGTTTGGCCAGCACAAGGGGAAAGAGCGTTTGGACCACTCTCAGAATCAGGGAGGATGGAGCACGTCTGTGTGCTGGCCTCTCTGACTCAGAGAGTGGTCCAAAGACACTTACAGTATCCCTTGTGCCAGCCAAACTTTGCTGGCCTAACCGTGCTGGCCTAACTCCAGGTTAGGATTGTGCCCTAAAACAAAAATAGGTTTTCTTCATAGAAGGTTGTGAATATCTGGCTACATGAATCAATCAGATCAATCAATCAGGCTGCCTGTCCCAAAAGGGCTCACAATCTAAAAAAAAATGCAGACCACCAGCAACAGCCACTAGAAAAGACACTTTGCTGGGGTGAAGAGGGACAGTTACTCTCCCCTGCTAAGGAAAAATGCCACTTGCCCAGTTAGCTGGGGTCTATCATGAAGATGATAGTGAGGACAAACAAAGCTTTTGACCGATAGCTTTATTTACTTTCACTGATGTTGTGATGTAGCTAACCTACATGGTTACACAACAAGTTCACTGTTTCTAAGAAGCAGAAGGCTGATTCTGGAATCAGTAGCCAATCTTGGTTTGAAATGTCAGAGGTAACTGGCACTACAAAAAAAGGGGGCATTCAAGAAAAGTTCCAAACCCTCCACTCCCACGTTTTTGCACTGAAATTCGAACCTGGAAAGCTTTCACACAGAACTATCCAATATCATGGGCCCTACTTATCTGTGGGCTCAGCATTCACGGACTATACCATCTACAGATGCCTCCCCGTACATCAGAGGGCCTCCAGTATGTGACCTGAAGCAAATTCCAGTTCTTGTCTGTGACTTCTAGTCACTTACAGGAAGTGTCCTGAGATGCTGGGAGTCTTGTGGCCCACTCCATGGGGCTCCCCGTTCCTCAGGACACCTTCTGGATTCAACCAGAAGTTGCAAACGTGAACTAGAAATTGCTTCTGATTGCAACCTAGAGACCACCAAAGGAAGAGGAGGAGGAGGAGGAGGAGGAGGAGAGTTGGCCAAGGAGAGTGATACAAGTTAGCAAAGTATATTGTTCTGTTTTTCATTGCCATGATAAACCCCTTGGGAGGGAATATTACCACAAGTCAAAGGTATCAAAATGTTATGGCTATGGTGTGTGTGTGTGTGTGTGTGTGTGTGTGTGTGTGTGTGTGTAGGCAGGGGGTTGTTTTAATGGGAGACTGTAGTAAAATTATTCCTATACCACTTCTGGTAGACAAACAGGTTTTGGTTTTCTGTGTGTTGCAGAAAGCAGGTAGCTTGACCCACAATATATCCTCACTCTTAGAAGGAATGCGTAATTCCCTAGCAAAAAAACCCACTGATCTGTGAATGACTAACCTGCAATCCTAAACTGCATTGGATTAGGGAGGTGGTTGGGCCTGCATCAAATCCAGTGCAGCATCAGTGCTCTGGGGAGCCTGTTCGCACCCTTGCATGTTCGCACCCTTGCCCCAGGGGAGGCCCCAGCTTCCCCATTGGTTTTCTTGGATCTGCACCTGTATAGCAGGCGCCAAGCTGAGGAAGCCGTGCAGCCCGAATTGGGGCTGCGCAGCCTGGGGACGGAAGCTCATCTCCACCCCCTCCCTAGACCGGCATGCCTATCGGCCTGCCCACCCCTACCCAGTTCCTCCTTCCCTCCCGCTCATGCCACACTGATATCTGATGCCAGCCAAGTTTGGCTGGCACAGGAGTGGCACTGCAGCGCTTGGCCGATGCTGTTGCTAGCGTTGGCCCAACAGCACTAGCACTGATACAGGGGTGCTGGTTGGCACCCTCACATCAGCGCTAGTAACGTTGAGCCAACACAAGCACATTGTGCCGGCCCCACGTGTATTGTACGACTGCGCTCTAAGAAGTAGCATCACAGAGTTGTGGCTAAAGCACCCTGGAATTCCCTTATAATGTAGTCAAAGGATATTTTTCCCATATGTTTTCAATCTTCAAATGAAGCCAACCGGTGACTGACTGGGGAAAATGGTCCCAAGAAACCTTTCCTCTTATCAAAACATTTTCAGAAGTGAGGCTGCGATGTTCTCCCCAAGGGTGGGGCTTTAGGGTACCACATCCTGGCTTCTGGGGAAGCTGGGAGCCTTCACCGTAGCCTGGATGGGGTGCAGCAAAGCTGGCAGCGCCCCACCCCCTGAAGTGATGTCACTTCTGCATCACAGGGCCATGGCATGTCCTTGAGGTAGGGTAGGGTAGGAGAACAGACTCTGCCTTTCTAGATTTGGGAGTGGGATGCGGATGTCTCATCTCACTGAAAATCACCAGCCATCTTCCCTTTTTTCCCCAGAGGTATCTCTTATATTGAAAACAAAGAGCCTACCTCTGCGCATTGACTTTTCGGTTTCTTTGGTCAATGTTTTAGCAACACTGTCTGAAAGCAAGAAAGAGAAACACATGGAAAAGTCCATCTGACATGGTTCCGTCACTCCTGACAGATGATTATTCTGCTTTTGTGCATTTATGGAGTAAAAGAAATAATTATACCATGACTTGATGTCAGCAGAAAGCCTGGAGGTCGATGTTTATGCGAGGGGAAGAGAAAGGAGAAGGTTCTGCGAACTGGAAACAAAACAGAAATAAGAGCAAGCTTAGAAGGTGTCTCAGAACCATAAGCACCTATTTGTTCCTAATGTTAATGCTGATAGCTAAAATTATTACAATATTAAACATAAAATGCTGCACACCAAAACAAGATACTTCTTCATACAGTACATCATTCATCTATGGAATCCATCACCACAAGGTATGATGATGGGCACTAGGTTGGGTGGTTTTAAAAAGGAATTGGCCAAATTCATGTATGGCTGCTAATCAGGTTGACTACGTGCTACCTCTGGGTCCAGCTGCAATATGTCTCCATCCAGAGTGGCAGGGGACCCCTGGTGGGAAAAAGGTATGTCTTCATAAACTCATACAGTTGGAGGAGACCCACATGGTCATCTAGTCCAACCCCCTGCTTGTAGCAGGAAATCCTCCCAGTGAGGGAGAATCCATCAACCCCCTTTGCAATTGGCTCTACTGCCAAGCAACCCTTACTGTCACGAATTTCTTCCTGATGTCCAGCCAGAGGCAAGGTGAAGCAGGTTGCATCAGTGGTGGACTGCAAGAGGCCCAAAGGGGCAGCAGATTTGAGGCACACTTTCACCTCGATGGCACCACCGGCTCCAACGAGCTGCTGGCTTGACCCACAAAGATTCCCTTTCCCACTCACCTCAGGATGAGGCTCTTCCCCTGCTTTTTTTGCTCCCGGAAGCGCAAAAGGGCTTCATTTGTGCTATCTCTGAAAATGAAGCTGGAACCCCCATGGGCCTGGTTTTAAAGAAACTAAGCCAGACACATAGGTTTTCTGACTTTATTTACAAGGATAGCACAAATGAAGGAGTTGATGTGCCTGAGCCATCCCTTGCAATAGAACTGGAATAGAACATGCATTTCCCTGCATGCTGGAGTTTTCCGTTCTGTAGACTGCAGTGGCAGAGGCAGCATCCCCTCTGCAGAGGCAGTATTTGGCTTGCCACTCTGGGAGACAGGATGCTGGATTAGATGGGCCTCTGGCTTGATCCAGCCAGGCTTTTCTCTTATCAAGAAATATTGTGCCAACATTTCTGTCCCCAAACCGTAAGTTGACCAATGACATGTTGACCAATGACATGTCAATGACTCATTATTGATAAGAGATTATCTTGGAAATGTATATGAAAAAGTGGAGATGTGTAAGATCTTATCCCCAGATATGTTACATCATATCCCCAGACCTGAACAGGAATCTTCCATTCCAGGTTTCTGGGTAGCCTGGAACAGGAGCTATTGTTTGTGGCTTACAGGGAAAGAAAAAGGACACTTTTCCCTGTCAACTGTTTCTGAAACGTTCCCTGACTGCAGTGTTAAAGCTCAGGCTTCATACCAGCCCTAAACCTGGATGCTTTATTGCAATATAGGGGGCAGAGGATGCCCAACATGGGCCTCCCAGAAGCATTTGATGGTGACATCATCATGTCACCGCCACCTGTTTCCAGGTGCTTTCCTTCACACACGGCGCCTCTAGAGCTTGTTTTGTGACAGCTGTTGTTGCGGATGTTTGGCGACTGGGGGCCCCCACCGGGAGGGGGACGCATGGGAATGCCCCAAAGGCCCTACCACTTCTGATGTACCTCAAACATGGGCCCTACCTGTCCTGCATGACAACCTTAGGGGGAGTGAAGGCCATTGTCCAGTTTTTTTCAGCTCTTCTGACAGTCACATTTTACATCTCAGGTGTACAGTTAAACATCTGATGTGTGAAAAGGCACTTGGTGCTAATTCAGAAAGAACTAAGAATTCTTTTTCTCCATCCAGTGTCATTAATATCATTTGTTTTGCCTTAGGTCAGTGGCTACTCCTATTGAAACTGACAAGTGTCTCTCCATTTCTTTATGTATTGCCAGCTTGTGTTTAGGAGTAGGGAAAAACACACACACATGGCTACCCTGTGCAGAGGCAGATCTAAGCGAGGGCAAAGCTCTAAGTTTTGCAAGAAGCCTTGCCTTGCAGTGGAAATCACTCCTCTCCTGCACCGTTTTAGCCAATCCTCACAGGGAAAAGCAACATCTTGGCGTTGCTTACTGGCTACAGCAGCAAGGGAGAGGAGGGATTTACATGACAGGGTAAGGCTTCTTGCAAAACCTAGAGCTTTGCCCTCCCTGTAGATCTGCCTCTGACCCTGTGCACCACAGTTCAGGTGAGCCCAATATGCCCACAAGCATGCCCACATGTGCACTCATTCACATGTGTAAGGAAAAGCATCTTCTTACGTGAAGGATCCAGATGAGGATGACAGCTTTGCTTTTATTTAGCTAAGAGCACAGGTCACTGTTCTTGGGTTACATGATAGCTGCCATGTTGTGAGTTCAGGAGTTTCAGATTCTCTTCCACCATAGGGAACACAACACTAACACTATTGGCTCTACAACTTGCTTAGCCTCCTCTCACCACCACACCCTGTCTTCCCTTGACAGGAAAGCATTTGTCCTCTAATCAAGGCTGCTATGGCTTCCAAACAGGGAACCTACCTCTGGTTGGATGCAGGAGATTTCCTATTGATGAATCCGTTAAAGTCATGGCATCTTTACTTTCAGCCCCTGCCAGTTTGAAAGGACTGTTTTTAATGCTTCTTGCTTGGATATTTCAACATTATTTTACAAGAAATGAAAAGCACAAATTTAGGGCAAGCTTATCATGCCACATACATAAATCAGAGAGCTGCTCTTCATTGCAAAATAGCATCAGGAGGGGGAACAATCTGTAGCACAGGACTACTGTGAGAGAAAGAAGTTCTTAATTTTACACGTTGTATGTATATGTAGCTCTTTTGGGAGTCATACCTGTAGGTGTGCTTGCAAACTGAATTCACAAACAGGCACCAAGGGAGTTTCATACAGGAAGGGGAAAGAAGGAATGAGAGTGGGGGAAACTTGCTGCTGAAGTGAGTCCTTGATGGCTCACTGCTCAGCTAAGAGGAACACCACATTCCTCTTGGTCAGTTCTTTTAGGAGCAGTGAGCTCACCCACAGGGTAAACTAACAGGTCACTAGGGAATTTCATCCAGGAGATTAGCAGGGAGGTCCAGAGATTGCTACTGGTGTTTGTAGCTTCAAGCAATATAGAATGAGAGAAGAACGGTTGTGATCTGCAAGGTGTGTTCCCTGTTTCTTTTCTTGCCTGCCCTGCAGAGGATATGAAGGACATCTGCTTCAAATACAAGCCAGTCTCCCTCCTGGAGAAGATGGTAGCTCTTGTGGCATACCTTTCCACTGGTACTCATTAAGGTAGATGAAGAGTTCTTGGACAAGCTTGAAGGGAGATAGGGGGAGAGATGCTACTGAGGAAGAGGAAATACCAGTTGATAGTGTGGGTGCATGGAAGCATGCAATACCAAGGAACAAGAAAACCAGGAGGCATTCTGTGCCTCTGAGCTGAGCACCTGATACCAAGCTCCAACTGTGGACTTGCCCATCTGAACAAGAGTTGCCACTCCAAGTTCCACAGACCAGGGAGGAGGACTCTTGGTTACCTACACATGGGTGGAACCAAGTCCATGGCAGAGATGATGTGTGGTGGTTGTAGGGGACTTTAATGTGAGAAGGAAGTGAGCAGACCAGGCAAATCATCTCCCTCTCCAGCCTGGAGAAGAGAAGATAGCAATCTTCAAAAATCTGAAGGGCTATCACAGAAAAGAAGGGGGCTGGCTTTTGGTGGGTCCTGAGTGCAGGTTTAAAACCAATGAGCTAAGACTGCAGGGAAGTGCACTGAGGCTAGCTGTGTGGAAGAATTCCAGTCCATAAGAGCTGTTTGTCACTGGAACAGCCAGCCTCCTGCAGATGTGGGCTCTCCCACCTTGGAAGCTTTCAAGGAGAGCCTGGGTACTCATGTGTTAGGGATGCTCTACTTGCCTGTGCAAAGCAAGGGGTTGGATTAGATGACCTCCGAGGGACATTACAACAGGGTAAGGGTGACAGGTGCAGAGGGAATTGGGTACCTCCTTCTAGCTCTGTAGTTCTCTGAATTGAGTCAGGGCAGATTTCCTTGTGTTTAATTCTTTGCAACTTTCTTACTGACTTCTATGCCTTGGGCTTTTGCCTATCTTAATCTTCGGGTTCTCTGCAAAGTTACTATGCTTGCAGCACAAGCCTGTGCATGTCTATGCAAAAGTAAACCCACTGTGTTCAATGGGGCTTACTCCCAAGAAACTATGTATAGGATTGCGTCCTCCCTCCCTCATGACCCATGACTACTCTAGTTGGTCTACGAACAGTTTCCAGGGCATGTCAACTGTTGCACCAGCATTGCTGGAACCTGTGCCTGTTAAGAAGTCAGCTTTACCTTCCGTTCTGTAAGACAACAGTTTTAACAGTGTTTCAGAAACAAGGTCAGAGACAGCCTCATTCAGAGTGCTGTCCTTGAGAAACATAGTTTTATGCTCCTCTGGGTCAATGTTGTACAGCATGCCCTCCACAGCATAGCGATGGAAAGGAATGAAGTCTCCTTCTCCACAGGACTTGCATTTGTGAGCATGCCACTCCAGGAAACTGGCACACTTGAGATGCAGGGCAATTTTCTGGCTCTTGAGCCAGAGCTCATAGGCTGCTTCTTGCAACAGCGGTGTGCAGAACTGCATGACTTTGCAGTGCATCACTGTTTCCTCCTGCTTGAGTCTTTTGGCAATGAATGGTCCAAGATCTGAAAGACAAGGTGAGATCTGACCTCAATATTTGCTCTCTCATAGCACTGCATTTCTCCTGCAGAAATCTACTGTCACTGAGGGTGGAATCCGAGAGTGGTCCAAATGTGCTTTACAGGGCATAGGCAATCCTAGGCAGGCACAAGGGTCTTGTGCAAGCCTAACTCCATGTTAAGATTGCGCCCACAGTGCTGTACCGGTAAATATGGAAATGCGAGAGCTTGCCATGATACCCAGGGCTGTCTTTAAGCCAACTGGATCAATTGCTTCCTGCAACCTAGGGGGCCCTATGCTAGTATAAAAATAACAAATTAATGTTTTTACTAAATTATTTCAGTTACTAGAATAGGTGGTTTTGTAACTATTTACTTCACATTTTGTTTAATTGTAGGCTTACATGTATACAATTTTATATTAAAATGTGCTTGGATCCATTTGGTCCATTAACTCTCACATACTTCTGAAGCTCAAATTGTGATGGCTTTCCATTCTACCTTAGAAATATATGGTCTATAATTTTTATTTATCTCTCTGAGAGTGCAATCATACTCAGTGCCAGAATGGCAAGGCCGGCTGGCCAGCGCCATATCCGATGCTGGGCTGGGGAGGCTGGAGCATCCCCTATCCGCTCCTCGGATCTGCACCCGCTCTTTAGCGGGCGCAGATACAAGGAGACCGCATGGCCTGAATCGGGGCCGCGCGGACTCTCCAATGGGCCTAGGATTCGGCCTTATGGCTGAATCCGAGGCCCGCCCATGTTCCGCCCTTGTCCCGCCCACATTCCCTGTGTACAGGGAAAGCCTTGTCTGTTGTGAGCTGCGTGGATTGTTCTATCGCGCTGCCACTGCTAATGCCACTGCCTCTATCATCACTCACTCCAGCAGGCAGTTCACCTGGATTTCTGGGTAGAGGTAATTGCCCAGAACATTTTTCTGGGTAGCGCAAGTAGCATTAGCATTAGCAGCGCAACAGAACAATCTGCGCCACTCACAACGGGTAAGGCTTTCCCTGTAAACCAGATCCACCCCACAGGCTGTAGTTTGGGGGGCCCTGATCTAGACCACTGGTTCCCAACCTGGGGGTTGTGACCCCCCAGGTATAGTATTACAAAACTCCTCCCCCCCTTAACAGGGTGGCAAATGGCAGATATCCACCAGCAATTGCGTCTTCCAGATGCTCCCCACTGCTGCTGCCAACAGGGAGGTAGGAAACACATTTTACAGGGCTTCTTATCTCCCTGTCATCATCGTAGGCAGTGAGGGCGGTGTGGAGAATCCAGAAGTAACTAGCTCTGTCACCTACAGGTCCTCCATTGGGTCCTCCAAGGGAGAGGAGGTTGGGAACCACTGATCAAGATATTAGCAGATGTCCCTGGGCATATTTCTCAGTGTACCGCCTGATGCTTTTTCTCAGCTAAGGTCCTTTTAAAAAAGTTTCAAAGATAGCACCTGACAACTCAACAGAAGGAACATTAATGTTCCTTCTGTTGGAGAAGTACCAGAGTGTCACTCTCCCTCACCTTCACCCTTGCCAATCCTAGAAGGTCAGTAATTCTTAAAAAGTAAGAACTGAAAACTTTGTTTCTTGAATAATGAAGATCAGATCATAGCATTTTCTCATGAGTCTCCTCCCCCATTATACAGGATTGCACAGCCTGTTTCTGAATCCATGGTGTTCGTAACTGCTGTGCTTCCTGATTTACTTATGGGAACTTTATATTGTAATGACTGTTGGTCAGCCAATTCTTTGTTGAGGACATGCTTGCTAATAGCCCTGGATGCCTAGATTGATGTTTTTTGGGGGGCCAAACTATACAAATGCACAAATATGTGCCTCCTTTTCCTTAAAATAGGCACACTGGGGGTAGGGGAGGTGAACCAGGGCATTCTCGATGAGATAGAGTTTGGAATCCTGAGATGAAGCAGAGAGACACTTTTGGAGGGCAGAGCTGTCTGGCTGGCAATCAGATGTGATTTACTGCTGCCTTGTAGGAGCACACATGCTTCAAGCCTGCACCTGATGCTCAACTTGAATATTTGTAAGGAAGCCAAACAATGCAGAGACACCATAAGCCTCCAGTGCTCTCTCCTTCAAAGGAAGCCAACTCATGGGAAGCATTGCCCTATGTGTGCATCAACATAAAACAGGTGCAAAACTAACCTAACCACAATGCATTGCTTCCTAGCCCTAGGAAAGGCTATGTTAGAAGCTCAATGAGGGATGAAGGGCAGAAAATGCAAATTGGAATGTTTGCCATAACGCTCATTTCCTAGGAATATGCATACCTGACCAGTGCCCTGACTCATACCCTTCTGGTTTCACAACATTGATGCATAGTTCCTTGGAGCATATTTCCCCTAGTCCATATTCACGCATGTCTTTTCTTTCACTAAAGCAATTAAAGATGTGGGATTCCACCAAGGCAGCCAACGTCTGGTTCATCTTCATCTTGGTCCATTCAGGGAGGATGTGGAGCAACAATTCTGTTTCAAAGGTCACACCAATGATGGCTGCACATTTCACCACCATTTGTTCTGAAGGGTTCATGTTATCTAATTCTGCTAGCGCAATCCCTAAGTGGAAAGGAAAAAGAGCAAAGCCATACACAAACATATATGAACTCAAGCAGACAGAAAATACAGTTGGGGAATGTAAGAGCACATCACAATCTGGGCCAGATACATTATCTTTAAAAAGATAACTATTCTATCAAAAGTTATGGCCAAAAAAGTAAAAAGCAAAAATACAACTTCTTATATAAAAATTGCAGTTTGTTAAAATCGCAGTACTTCGGAATAATATGATCACGTTAAAAAACATTTGGTGATGAATTTCATGAGGAATTCATGAAAATCGGTGAGAGTCCGAGCCAGTCGCAGGAATCGGAGCTCCGGTCAGTCTATTCCCACAGTTGTTTATTTTATTTTTGGATTTGTTCCCAGTTGTTATCTCACCCTCGCCTGCTTAATTAGTTTGTTTGTTATTCTTCGTTGTGGAGACACGGTTTGCTGAGCTCTCCGTAGAGCTATGTCGTCCTAATTGAGTTGTTATCTACACCGACGCCTGGACGCCATTTTATTAGTGACTCAGAGAAGTCCTTAATCTTTCTCCCGAAATAACTCTATTTAGGTCAATTTATTTTTCCATATTGTTCTTTGTCCTCTTCTGGGAATGTTTGGTGGCACCCCCCTCAGACGTTGTATGTTGGACAATATACTGGTGAACATCTAGAATAGTTTGCAGTGGTCGGATTGGTATGGACTAAGAACGCTGGTGATTACTCCGACCTGGCTTACTATCAACTGAGCAATTAACTTTGATTAATGCTGAGTTTGTTACTCTGTGTGGACCTCAGCTACCTATGCTGTCATCCTTAAGAGATAAGCTGTTCAGCTATCTCTCTTGAATTTGCTGCTCTACTCAGTTCTTCACAGTCGTGTCGCTAGCCTGGACTGGCCTGCAATTTACCAAGGAGGAGAAAGTGTATTTATTTATTTTTTCTGAGACATTTGTCTAGTTTTTTTTTTTTTTCCTCAAGACCATCTCCCCCCACGATTATATCTTGCAATGGTTCTTACAAGAGCACAAAATGCGCGGAGATTACATGCAGGCAGTTGCCCTAAGAACTCTCAAAGATCTATTGACGATTTGTGTGTGCCAACGATCCAAATCCCCTTCCAGCCTGGCCAAGATAACAACGCCAGGGGGATATCAGTCCCGGCAAGCAGTGCGACATATGATGACTCTGATGATCATCACAATCAAAATCTTTCAAGCGACAGCATTAATGAGACTCTAAATCTGGTCAGAGATGAGGGGAACACCACTACTAATAATGGGAATTGGTTCCTGGATCCAGCGTTATTTAGGAACCTTACTTGGCCGGAGGAAGTCACATTGGACACACCCGGTTTCAGTACTTCTCCCATTAAAGATCACCTTTTTGAAACAATGGGGTGTTACCCCCAGAACTCGTCGAACTCCCAACTTAGGAACGAGGAATTAGTTAATTTCATGTGCCTCCAGATGCGAGACCAGTGTTGTCTATTGGCTGCGCCATTAAAGAGTATTTTTTTGAGTCTGAATAGTCTCCAACAATTTATGCTAGAAATAAAATCCCTGGTCATCTCCAACGCCAACTTGATAAAGGAGGGCCTTAAAAACCCAGTCCCTCTCGATGGAATTGAACCTTTTTTAGTTCCATCGCCCATAAAAGGTCCTGACAGTGCCAAAGTGGATGGACATTTTTGTTTTAGCAATCTAGATTCGCCCTCCGAGAAGCCTCAGCAGCAGCTCCAGAAATGTGAGTCCAAGCAGCATTACAGATCACATAAGACCCCTATGGCATCCAACCTTCTCTCGTCAAATTTAAATCCTCCTCTGTTAGATGACAGTTCTTTTAATTTGACTTTTTCCAACGAGGACCTTTTAATAATGGACGTTTGGCATGATTCAGGAAATATAAGTAACAACTTCAGTGCCTCTAACCACACGTCATCGGTCACGCTTAGCCAGGATTCTAAGCACCCCCCGTCAAGGTCGAGAGTGAACCCCAGCACCAAGTGCTTGTTTTCTCCTCAAAAGACTGACTCCAAATATATGGAGTACTATATTACCATCTTTAATTGGTGTTTGGGGCGATCCAACGATTCCTGGATGGATTCAAGCGACATTAGACTTTCTATACTTAGGATTCTGGGTGAGGACTGGACAGGTAAGGACGCTTTTACGTGTCTTTGCCGTTATCCGTCTAATCCTGCAGTTAAAAGGGGCAGAATTTTACTTACGTTTAACAGTCTAGATTACACGCGTGCATTTTGGAAGTTGCTACCCAAATTTGAGAATGAATCTATTTCGTTTAAGTGGGGCATTTCCCGACATCTAGACGGTGATCTTTTGCCCCCACTAAAAGACAAACTACAAGCAAGGAAATTGACAACTTATCATATTGATAGAAGGCAGACGATCAGAAAGAACGCTCGGTTCAAAACAGAACGTAGCCTGAGGAGGATTAGGGGTAAATCCCAGAACTCTGGTAGTCCCCTGAGAGTTGTGGCTTCCTGCCCCTCATACGTGACATTTCCTAATAACATCGCGCTCAGAGACGACCCTGTCCATATGGACTCAACATTCTCAATGGAAGCAGTTGATTCTAACTGTGTATTGTCTTCAGCCATACCCTTCCATCGACCCGCTAAACAGAGGAACTTGAACGCACATCATCGCATTTACAACTCCACTAAGATGGGTGTACTGAATTGTGTTCGTAAGGTGGATGGCCAATTAGGAGATTCTGTTGGGGACAATCCCCCGCCCCAAGAGGAAATAGCAGAGGGAAATAGACTGAAGCAATGTCAGGGACCCTCCGGTAATAGACAGCAACGGAGAGGAAACGATATACGCTGCAACAACTTTCCGGACTTAAGACCATATTCTGACGCCAACAGATCTTCACAGTTTCATCCTTACGATGACTATGATAGATTTTCTAACCAGTCTAAACCGGCTACTCGAAGGAATTACAGGCGGCATTCTCCTGACTGGGTCTCAGGCAGGGAACCTAACGTGAACTATCCTTCTACCTTTAAAAATTGACTCAGAGACACATCTATTTTAGGAAATCATCAGAAGTCTCTAGCCTCACTGAGTAAATTGAATACTTTTCATGTTATCTAATTCTGCTAGCGCAATCCCTAAGTGGAAAGGAAAAAGAGCAAAGCCATACACAAACATATATGAACTCAAGCAGACAGAAAATACAGTTGGGGAATGTAAGAGCACATCACAATCTGGGCCAGATACATTATCTTTAAAAAGTGTTCTATAGTAGAAGTACAAATCCGATGAGATTGCAACGTTTGCAAAGAACTGGATCTTCTACCTACAAAGCCTGGTACTGCAATAACTTGCACTTGTGTCTGGTTATGGACAATAGCATAAATAGACTGGCATAACTCACTATAGAGGCGGGAGGTGGGGTGCCCCAGATGCCACTCTCAGTTGTGTGTGCCACCAATAGGGACCAACATTTTGAAAATTGCAGTTTTAAGGCATAATACCATCAAGTTATACATCGTTCGATGTGGAATTTCATGAGGAATTCAGTGAAACAACCCAGAGTGTAATATATTTATTCTATCAAAAGTTATGGCCAAAAAAGTAAAAAGCAAAAATACAACTTCTTATATAAAAATTGCAGTTTGTTAAAATCGCAGTACTTCGGAATAATATGATCACGTTAAAAAACATTTGGTGATGAATTTCATGAGGAATTCAATGAAAGAAACAGAGTTTATTATCTTCATTCTATCAAAAATTATGCCCCCCCCCAAGAAAATACAACTGTATCATCATGGCTACATTGAACCTCCAGATGCAGGAGTAGAATGTCACTGAGTATAGTATGTAGGGGAGCAATAGCATGGAGGGCACTGATATTCATCCACTGCTTATGGGGAAATATTCACTGTATTTATTTTCTGGCCATTATTATTTTCATTTCATGTTATGAGTTTATTATATCTCAGCCTCACCTACCTCACAGGGTTCTTGTACAGACAAAAGAAGGGGAGGAACCACGCACACCACCCTGAGCTCCTTAGGTGGCATAACATGTGAAAAATATAATTAATAAATACTCTGGGGGTGGGGGAAGCTTTCAAAAATTTATGGGCCCCAGATGTCAAATGATCTAACTATACCACTGCAGGATGAAAGCAAAAAATGGATGAATATCAAAGCATAGCCTTATTTAACTTATTTTAGCCAGTGAAAAATGTAAATAACTAAGGACACAATCCTATCCAATTTTCCAGCACTGATGCAGCTACAATGCCGCCCCAAAGTAAGTGAACAACCATTCTTTTACCTTGAAGAGGGCTCCATGATGGCCCCACCACGGCAGAATGCAGCTGGTGCCTCATTGCCATGGGTACATCAGGGCTGGAAAATTGGATAGGATTTGGCCCTAACTATAATGTGCATGAATGTGTGTGAAACCTACATAAACAAAAACTACACAAGTCAATGTCAAGTACCCCTGTGACAGGTCAGAACACTCGCTCCATGATGTCACACTCATCATATTATGGGTTTCTCTGCTCTCGCAAGTGCCCTGCAAGTCAATGCGGGGGCGGGGGGATATAGTTAAATTCATGACATGAAGTGACACCATAAGGCAAGTGTTTTGGCAATGTGCAGTGCCATCCTACACCTCATGTTTAATGCAACTAAAAGCTCAGAAACAGCACCAAGGCCTTACTTGGACCTATACCTTGTACCTGGTACTGGCCTTCCAACTGCAACACCCATGTGGCACCACAGGAGACTAGGAATTCACAGAGATCAGTCTGACTCCTTACCTTTTAATGTTGGAGGGAGCATTATGTTTTGCAACTTCACATTCTGACTGATTGTACAAATATATAATTCATCTTCCTGGTCCTTATTTTCTTGCGGAGCTTGAACCTTGACCGCAGTCCCTTCAGGGAGGAAAGGAAGAACAATGAGCTAACAGGATTTAATAGCATGGTTTTTAAAAAATCCAGCTGAACTCCTGGTGATAACTAGGAGCTGAGTTTTTCTGTCATTGAGTACAATTTGTTGTGAGACAGTCTGAAGTCACATCTAGTGTGGAGAAATGGCAAAAATTATCTACACATAAGTGTAGTCGTACATGGATTGCTCCAAAGCAATTTCAAATTCTGTGCTTCCAATGAAAATCTGCATAAAACACAACGTATGCAAGATTGCTTTTCTGCATAAACTTGATGTGCATAAACACATGAGCCTTGTTTTGACATTTGACTTTGGTATTTGAGGGGCAATGGTGTTGCTTGAAGTGCTGGCAAGGCCAGCATCCTCAGAACAGTTTCTAGAGTGCCAAATATCTTCTTCCGCACTGGGGTAAAGAAAGGAAGTTGTGTGTTGTGAAGTGTTCAGTGTTGCTATTGCCCTAAGCAAGATAGGAAAACTCTCAGAAGTGGTTTGACTTTCATTTGATTAACGGATGAAGGCTGAGGAGGCAAGTAAGTGGGCTTGAGAGTGAAATGTACACATACATCCTCCATCAGTGCTGCTTCAACAGGTGAAGAGATTTGTGGAAAGTTTCATTGCTACTCTCTTCCCTGAGACTACATAGGTCTTGGATTATATTCCCTGCATAGGCCTATGACTGATTAACCAGAAGGCAAAGGATGGTGCCAACCCTACCTGGGTGATAGTGACACCTCTTGGATTTCCCACCACTATCAGTTAAGCCAGTGTTTCTCACTGTGGGTTGGGACCCACTTGTTGGTGAGTCACGGAAAGCTGGGGGCAGCCATCTTGGAAGCTGCAGACCTTATTTGCTATATTGCTATATTTTGTGAGTGTTAACTGACAAAATTTTATTTCCGATTTTCCAATTTTCCAATTTTATTTTTAGTTTTCAGTTAATGTCAGTTTGCGCTCAAGGAGTGTCATTTTATTATGTCACAAAGATGGCATTTCCTGCCTGATGATCTCACTTCTGGCTATGACATCACTTCCAGGTTAATGACATCACTTCTGGTGATGAACATGGGTGCTATTTTAAAAAGTGGGTCTCAGTCTAAACAGTTGGAGAACCACTGTGTTAATATAAGCTGATGCGTGACTTGTTCCTATTGCAGTGTCAAGATGGATGCACTAACACTACCATTGCCTTCAATCAAATGCAGCAAAAGCTTGTCTATCTAGAACAGTGGTTCCCAATCTTTTTTGCTCTGGGACCCCCTTTTTAGGTATGATAACCTGTTGGGACCTCCCCTGAGACCCAGGGCCAGAAGTGATGCCATTAAGCAGTAAGTGAATTGTTTTTAATGAATCACACATTTTGAAAGTCAAAAGAACTCCAAATCCTTTTTAGAATAGTCTAAATGTGACATATCTAAGTGAGTTTTGAGTTCAGTGATTTATTCACACTGAGAACAACATTGCACAGAACACATTGTGGCTTCTTTATGCCATTGCTGATCAAGGTGGTATAGCCACATTTTTGTTAATCTTCAGAGTATTTATGTTCCTCTTCCTCTTGGGCTGAAACTCACCTAGGCATGCACATGGAAGGTGTGACATGCCCACTCGGAAAGAGACCCAAGAGAGAATTCATCACATGCATATGCACACACCAAAATGAGCCCATAGCAAGGGAATTTCCCTTGCAGCCACAAGCATTGAGAAGGTGACCAGCTTTTTAAGATGGCTGCCAAAGATGTTCGCGACCCGTTGAAAATTGGTTTGCAACCCCTTTGGGGGTCCTGACACCCTGGTTGGGAACCACTGATCTAGAAGATAGACTTGCCAGGTTTTCAAAATGACGATAAGGGACACACAGGTATCAGAATACTGCTTTCCATCAAACCACTCCATGATTACCAGAAATAATATAAAAATTATGCAGTTAGAACGGGATTTTTTAAGTCCCATTAAACATTGATACGGGACACAATTTTTAAATCTTAAATATGATAAGTCCCTTATAATAAGGGACACCTGGCAAGTCTATTCGAAGATGCTATACAGGAAACTATGCCATGTGGATAGGGAATGGCCAGAAGCTTACTGAACAGGTTGTCCCATTCATCCTCGCTTTCTTCCTCTTCCTCTAGCACATGAAACTGAAGCACATTGTTTAAATGGAGGTTCCGGAGGAGCTCTTCACAGTAAAAAGGGTTTCCATGGCTTCTTTGTATTAAGAACCTAGAAAGAAGGAAAATAGCACAGATCAGTGTCATTGCTAGGAGGTGTGTGGGCAGCACCAAGTGACGCACACCGGAAGTGACACACTTTTGGCCAAAATTACAAAAATCTTTGAATTTTTGCAAAATACCAACATGTTATATATTATTCAATGAGGAATTTACAGCTGAATGCAATGGAACAAACCATATTGAAATATATCAAAAGTTATAGCCAAAGACACAGTAAGAAACTAAATATATATGAAGACTCACTGCTGCAGTGAGCAATTATGAGAAAGCTGACAGGAAGTAAACAGCAGAGAACTTCCTGTCAGTGTTCTCACAGTCACTCCCTGCAGCAGCTTGAGTCTACGTTTATGAGTCTAAATCAGCAGTCTGGAGCCCTGGGACAGGGAGGAGTGAAAACAGCCAGCAAGTCAGACCTTTGCATAGCTGCAGAGGCTGTGAGCAAATGTGAGTGAAAAATGAGACAGAGAGAGAGGGGGGGGGAGAAAGAGCATGCACACCCACAAGTTTGTGTGCCTATGTTGGCATTGCAGGCCGAGTTGTGCCTCCTCCAAGCTCCTCTCTGCAAAGGTTCTGGGAAGAATGAGCAAGGGAAAAGGGGTACCCAAGGCAGTTTACAACATAAAAAAAAATTAAAATAAAAACAATACAAAATGAGACAGTTAAACCCGTATTAAAATAGTATTTAAAACAATACATTGTATTTAAACATTACATTGAGCAATGTGGCTTTCTGCTGAAAAGAGGGGCTAAGAAAGCCTAATTCACCCACAAGCTCTCGCTTAGCAACTCCTCGTCCATACACTTCACCCCTCAGCAAGCACCCCAGTTGATTTGGGCACTGGGAAAGCCTGATTCACACACCCAACATTTGATTTCACCTCCAACCTTCGCATATTTTCTTCTCTATCAATTGGAGCTAATGAGTTTCTAGGTGAGAAGTAAGTACATATTCCTGGTAACTTCTTGCTTAATGACATCACTTCCTGCCCTCCGTAACGCAATAGGGGGCCATTACCAGTTTAGACTGCCTCTACCAATGTGATGTTACTATGACTAGGCGTGTTTATTTTTGTTAAAAACACATAAAAACACACCACCACCTTTTTGGTATGAAAATATCAATATCAATGAAGATATCAATATCGGGGAAGATAGCTCACAGAAAAATCAGAGCAAGCTGGGTAAGACAGCCCACAATTTGCATTGTGAGACATGATGGGACATGACTAAGGGCGCAAACCTAACTTGTGCCGGAACGACAAGGCCAGTGGGCCTGCCCCTTTTCCAACTGAAGTTAGGAGGCAGCTGGAGCCTCCCATTCGTGCCCTTGCCCTGGGATAGGCACCAGCTGTCCCGATGGGCTTGCTCAGATCTGCACCTGCTGTTTGGCACGCACAGCTAAGTAAGCCGTGCAGTAAGCCGCACAGCCTGAATTGACAGCAGCCTGGGGACAGAGGCTTGGATGCAGCCTAATGGCCGCATCCCAATTCCGCCCCCTCCCAGGGCCAGCACGCCTCCTGGCCCGCTTGCTCCACCCAGTTCCTCCCCTGCCCAGAACGGCTCTTGCGCCGGCCAAACTCAGCTCTCGTGTCAGCATTGCAGCTGTTCGGCCGACACTAGCAGCTAGCTTCGGCCAAATGTCAGGCGTTGGATTGCGCCCTAAGTTACAGGACCACTGATAAAACCTGTGAAGCAAACCTGTCCAAGGTGAGGGAAGTATGTGCCTCACCTGGCAGTGGTAGAAGACTTGTGGTGGCATAGTTGATCTGTAGAGGTGTGCATTTATTTTGAGAATGGATGGATAATGGACAGAGTACAAACCTATGCATGTCAACTCAAATTGATTTATTTAAAAGATGTAATGTATAGACTATTCCACTTTTCTGATACTCAAAGTGGTGTACAACATAAAAATAAAGCATACAAAAGATGAAACACTACATTTAATAGGACTTACTCCTGGGGAAGTGTGTATAGGATTGCAGCATGAATGAATTTGATTTTATATGAACATTCTGCAAAGAGTATAATGTGCAAGGAATAGGTAAGGGTTTCCAAATGCAAGTACTCATTCACTAACATTTTGGCATTCGAGGTTGGGAGGGGTCACTTTGTCTGGCAGGCAGCAGAAGACCCCGTCCTACTGTCTCCTGGTGGCTGCCATTTTTATTCAGGGTGGTTCTATCTGTGAGGCTGTCTGCCTGCCTCAGGCAGCCGATTAGTGGGAGTAGCCCACTTCTGCCCACCCAGTCACCTCCACTGCTTCTCTTCCCAAGCTATGGATCAGAAATGAGATGGGAGGGAGCAGACAAGAGAGTAGAACCAAGAGTGGGCTAGAGCTCTGACACTAGCTACCACTCTCATATCCGCCACACCATCTCCTTTGCTCCTCCCCCCTCTTTTTTTCAAGTAAAGGCGGAAGAGGAGAGTCTGGCACACAGGAGCTATCAAAGGATCCATTAGGTCAGTGCTTCCTACTTACGTCTCAAGCTCCCTGGCGATATTGACTACCCCAAGGTCTTGGCAGGCCTTTCGAACAATCACTGAAGGAGTTAATTCCCTTAGCGGAATATAGGTGGTGCTTGGACTCTGCATAATTCGGGCTGCAGAAGAGCAAAGCTGCCGTCCCTTGCGCGTCAGAGGAGACAGGGACATGACTATGAAGATGGAAAAATTCTTTATCAAGTTATCCAGGAAGTCCCAGGAGACTGAATCAATGAACTGAGCTTCATCAATGACAAAAATGAGGACTTCCTTCTCTGCGACCTAAAAAAAAACCCCAATCAAACAAACCAACAACAGTGACCCTCCAGAACGAAGCAATTTTAGTGTCATGAAGCTTTGTCTCAGGCTCAGCCAGCAGCATGCCACTACAGGGACTGTGAAGCCAGAAAGTGCCCTTAAGAAGAAAATGCAATTCCTCTACCCCAGCTCAGCAGCTTCTTGAAAAACGCACCTCAGTCAATTGAAACAGGAGAACCTATTCCCTTCTCTTGACATTCTACTGTATTCTTAAGGGCTCGAGTTATTTTTCTGCCTGAGATTTTGCTTCATCATGGCATTTTATAAAAGAGTAATCACATATAAATATCAAATAACAAACCTAATTAACTGCCCACAATCTTCAATGGTTCCATAAAAGGACCACATGAGACAGGCCACCTCAAACTCCCAAATAGAAAGGCCAACGCTATTTGCTACACAAACTGACCCACTCATGGTTAGGCACTATTATAAACTTGGTATCCTTTTGCAAAGAGAAAATGTACTCTCCATGGTTATGGAGTACATATGCTCAGGCATGGTGCTACATTTTGGCAATATGTTAGATACAACACAGGTAACATTAAAGTGTGGAATATCTCTATATATCAGTGCTTCCCAAACCCCTACAAGCGAGTTGGGAACACTGTAAGTGCATGTGGGGGCGGGGCTATGGCAGTGACGTGATCCCCAGGGTCATGCTGCTGCTGGGGAAGGGTGGGATTTCAATTTACCCAAGGGATTGCCATCCTCCAGGAGGTGTAGGGAGCCCTGCAGATGCCTCCAAAACAGTAAAAAAAATAATCAATATTATAACCATTTATAATCAATATTATAACCAATGAAAATAACCATTTTCAGTTTTCCATCACTTTTTTTTTACTGTTTTGGAGGCTTGGCGATCCCTGCAGAGGCAGGGATCCTGCACACACACACCTCAGAGGTCGACACCCCCTTAAGTAATTTGAAACCCCCCTCCCCCCAGCAGCAGCAGGGATTGCATCTCTGCCTTTCCCCCTCCTCGCCCCTTAAAGCAGCAGGGACAAGCAGGGCTGGTGGGTCACGACTCACCAGTCTGTGAAGCACTGCTCTATATCATCTGCTCCCAGCATCATTGGCACGAAACAGCTTGGAAACACTTCTTATGTGTAAAACTGGACCAACCCGTATTACCATGCTTAGACCAAAATTAGTAAGGTTGTCAGGGATGAAATAAAGTTGGCCTTAGGACTTGTTCCAACCCCCAGCTGCAAATTGATGGTCTTTAAGTCATCCAAAGAGCAATATCCTAAGAGCACTTTTAGGAGAAGGAAAGGCAGTATATAAATAAACAAATTCAGCGAGACAAAAGGCTGTATACAACAGGCTGCTTCTACACAAGCATGATGATGCAGCTTAGCGCAAACATCAGCTGCATCAAAACACTTCTGAGACCACCCTGGGGAGATAAAGGTGGGTGGAATTAAGTCAGTTTATGAGGACTTGCTGTGTATTTTGAAAACCACACTGTTACATTAGTAAAAGCATTACTTCCCTTCTTGATAATGTGTTTAAGAATGCCTTCCATTTCTTGGTTCTTCTCATCGCTGTCCAGTCTGGAAACCACTTCTGATATGGGAAACTGACCAGAGGAAAAAAACAACCTGCAGTTAGTAGAGAGCTCCACATTTCTGCTAGCAACTGTATGCTCTGTGTTATATAACATATTGAGCTCATTTGTAAGCCAGTTAATAGATTAGATACAATACCCACTTTATCTCACAAAATCCTGGGGATGGGTGAATTCAGAAAGTATTTTTCTGAATGACTGCTGGAATGTGATAAATCCTAGTAGTGTCTTGCAAGACATGCATCAGGTCCCATCACAATTTCTGCAGTCATCTGAGAAGTAAGGAATGGATATGGGTTCTATGAGCCCTGAAAGCAGCAGCAGACTCAGGCAGCGAGGCTGGCCAGCCAGTGCCATATCCAGCACTGCTTTGGGGAGGCTGGAGCCTCCCCGATGCAAGGGCATGTTCATGCCCTTGCTGTAGGGGAGGCACCAGCCTCCACTATGGATTCTTCAGATCCGCGCCAGATCCGAGGAGACCATGCGGCCTGAATCAGGGTCGTGCGGCCTCAGGATGAAGCCTTGGATTCGGTCTTATGGCTGAGTCCAAGGCCCGCCTCCCTCCCAGGCCAGCAAACCTACTGGCCCGCCTGCAGCCCACCCTCCTCCAGCCCAGAAGCGCCCTCCCCCCCTCCCACTCTCTCCCTCGGCCCAGCTCGTCACGCCTCTGCGCCAGCCAAGCTTGGCTGGTGCAGAGGGAGACAAGTGTGAGTGCTCCAAGGCCAGTCTCGGAGCGAGAGCACTGATGTGCGGGTGCCACTTGCCGCCCCCGCGTCAGTGCTCTGTGCATAGCGTCAACACTACCACGTAGCGTCAACACTACAGGGCGCTTAGGATGGCGCCCTGCTGAGTCTATGGAGATGTCTGCACATCATACCCAGGAGTGGCTGAGAGGCCTAAGTACATTTTACACATGAACACAAGTAAGAAAAGCCCTTTGGGAGGTAGCAATTTGGAGTGGAGAAGCTGTGCTAGGAGTGGGTGCTTCATCCACACACCCTTGCTCACTCTTTCTGCTCCAAGCTGCTACCAAGTTTCTTTCCTTATGAAAAGCAGCAGTCTTTTGCGACATGCATGTGCATATAACACCTAGCTCTGTCCTGAAACATTGTAGATGCCTTCAAACTCTAGTCTACTGAAGTGTTTTTTCATTACTTTTTGTTGAGAGAACATTTCCTATTCCAGATCAGCCCATGAACATCTGACACAGCATGCCAAATGCTCCCCGCTTTACTCAATGACGTGCCAGATTCTGCTCTTCCGATCTCCAATGTTACAGCTTAGCACACTCTCTCCACTTTTTCTCTTCCTATGTGTTCCAATCCAGGGAGTAGAAGGAGAAGCAGTGGAGGCAAATATAGACAGGCAGAGATGGGCACCCCTCAACATTCTGTTGCCTGAGCAGCAACAGGCAACTGCTTCAGTTGGCCTCATGAATGGGCCAGCCTCAATCCTACTTCCCATTCCAGTGCCAAATGTATCTGTAAGACTTGAGGCTGGCTCAGGCCGTTTTTCCAAACTGATTCTGCCCACAATCCATTATGGGCATGAACATAAACATTCTGCCCCTCCCTGGTGTGCTTTCCCACTTGCCATAACTGCATGGAGGGTTCATCTGACCCCCTCCCCTACAATTATGAAAAGTGATACAATGGATCGAAAGAGGGAGTGCATACTCGTGTCCAGGGACGTCATCCGAGCGCCGGAACTACCGGAACGCTCGGATGATTGACAGCCCTCCGCCCCTATGGCGGAGGGCTGCCACGCCCCCTCAGCCTCAGCGCGCCGGAATCGCTCCGTTTTTGAGCGATTTGGGACGCAAGGGAGGGAGGGCGGGCCCAGCAGCAGCTCGCCCGTCCTCCGAAGCGGCGGAGCGGCCCGGGACCTCCGCGGAACTAGCGGAACGGGGTTCCGGGCCGTTCCCCCTGAATGACATCACTGCTCGTGCCCCTAATTGAGCATGTGCAGATTTGGATGTACTTTCCAAATGCTCTTCTTGTCATGTAGTTGCAATAAGCAAGCATGAGGCATATATTGTCGGGATTAATCAGGTTCATTCAATTTATATGATAAAACTGGGCAAGCAACATGATGAACATCACCTGTAGTTTAGTCCTCTGAGGAATGGTAATGCTTTTCTAATTCCCCTTAAGGTACCAGAAAGCAGTTCCCCATAGAGAAAAGGGTTTTTCACATGTACATCTTTACCTTAACATGAAAGAGATTGTTGAGGAGGCAAAGATACTCCTCCTGTATTATTCCTCGGAGTTTGTTCACAAGGATATACTGTCTGGCATCATAGGTCTTACAGGTGTCAATCCCCAGGAACATAGCCATGAGTGTCCGCACAGCAAAGAAGTTCTGCCACATATTTATCTTCGTTAGTTCTATTGCCACAACCCTGCATGATGACAAGAAGAACCATCTTCATATGGGGACAGCAAAAAGCCAGACTACCAATTTCTTTAGCTAAAGCAGGGAAGATATCAAAAAACATCCCTTATTCCTATTGGTGCTGCTGATTATTCAGATTCAACTAAGATAGTTTAGAACAAGCATGAAAACTACTTCACAAGAATCCTAGAGTAATGAACACTGAAACACAATTCACACTGTTTTTCCCCTGAAAAAAATAACTCCAGACTGACTGCAGAAGGAAATTTTGAAGATGTAACTGTCTTCACAAAGTCCAGCCACTGCAAAAAGTCCAGCCAAAAGAATGAGAATTCTATCCTATATGCCAGCATCAACCCTTGGGGCTTAAAGGCTCAAGGGAAAAGATTGTTGCCAATGCTGGGTCCAACCCAATGTTTTATTTATTATAAATATGCTTGCCCCACCTTTTTATTTAAAGATGCCAAAGATGGCTAACAATCTATAAAACCATAAAAAACACAATTATCCAACACAATAAATATAACAAGTGCCAATAACACAAAAAACAGTAGCAGACAAATCACCATCAACATGACTCCAGACAAAAGCATCATTAATTCATCAAACCACTAGCATCATTAAAAGGGTTGTTGAAACTAAGTTCTCTGGCTCGGTGCTGACAACATTAAACACTTCTCCAACATGCAGTTAGGTATATTGGTGATAAACAGGAAAGGAACAGAGGTAATCTGGTATTGTGCTTGACTGGAGCCATGGTTGTATCACAGGAATTGACTTTTATTGGCTTTTCAACTTGGCAGATAAGTGATGGCGCTGTTGGAGTGGAGTTTATGTTTCACATAGTTATATACAGACCAACCTGTATCTGATAAAAGTTGTGGCTCATAGTCGCTCTAATATTGTGTCTATTCTGGAACAGGGAGGCAAATGAATAAACTCAATATCTAGTTCCCTGTTGTTTTCTATATCTAAGCAAAAATACAACAAATATAGAACATTTTACAAATAGTCAATATTTGAGATCCCTTAGGCTCAACACTGCACCCTGATTTCAATACTGAGGTTCAGCTCACTTCACTTTTTCACACGCATCAGACTAGCTGGGGAGGGATAACTCCAAGTAAAGACAAGGTGTTTTTCCTGCACCATTGAATTTCACGGCATCCCCACACAGCTAAGACTAGGTAGTATGGCTTCTGAGTCAAATCTGAGGTTTGTTGCTTCTTACTTTGAAATAAGATGCTATCACTTATCCCATTGCACTGACTTATAGTACATGGTCAATTGAAACTTTTCTTGCCTTTCTGCAGGCCTTCTATATTGTGGAGGGCACAACAATGTCCCTGTACCTTCTTATTATCAGGTAGCCTCAATGCCTAGGCCAAAGACAAATGCTGTCAGCGGAGACATCTGTCTCTGGTTTGACTTCAGACTTTTCTAGAAAACCCCACATTTTCCTCTTAGTGGTCTACATGCGCTAGCAATGAGCCATCACTAGAGTGCAACATTCTACCTCTACTTAATGGAAGGGGATAGCCTTGCTCCTGGAAGAAGCACCATACTTCTGATACCCACTTCTAAAACAACAAAGATGTATGTGCCAATAATGGAGAGAAGAAGCATTTTTAGTTAATGCAGAGAATTAACTAAACATGAACAAGTAAGACAGGAAACAAAATCATGAAAAGGTAGGTCACTCTATAGAGAAGGAACACAGCACTGATGTTCACCGGGGTTTTAGGACCATATGCACTTTGAATGACGTCATAGGAAATGACACGGTGTCTTACGTTAGAATGGATTTGAAGTTGAATTAATTTGAACACAGTCCAATGTGAGCTCAAATGATCTCAGATGTTTGAACTAATTTTGAATTGAACTGAGCTGAGCTAACTTATCTGAAAGTGCAACAGAAGAGCTACTTCAAGAATATATCTACACCTCCTGCAATAAATTGATTTCATAAGTACACGTACATAATGTTCATCTAGAGCACAACGTTCATCTGTAATTGCACTTGAAGAAATTCAGCACACATTTTCCCAGTATTGGAAAGACTTTCTTTCAGAAAGACTTGCTTTTAAAGAAGCCAAGGAATGATGTGTTTGATACAGGTGCAATCTGGAGGAGTATCTGAGCTCAAGTATGATACAGAAATGTTCAAAGTACCTCTCTCTGCAGGCCCTGTACTGGCCCAAACTGAGATTATGAAGCTCTCAAAAGGTTGAAGAGTAGTTGGTGGACTCTTAACCTGTTCAGAACATGAAATGTAGAACTGCTTTGGGTGTCACTTCAAATGTACAGTGCACCCCAAGCAATTAAAAAAATGTGCATGCTCAATGAAAGCATATATCTTGGATCTTCTCCTTGCATCTGGGGAAATTCAGAACCACTGCCCCCAGCTGATTAAGCAAAATGCCCTAAATTCCCCCAGGGGAAAAGAGCCAGGACATGCATGTTCCATGAGCCGGCACATCTTTTATCATGTGGGGCTTGTTGGACATTTGAAGTATTGCCTGACCCTGTCCAAAGTGAAGTTGAAAACACTAACCTCTGACCAGGACCCTGGGCTAAGAAGGCAATTTCAGCCATTAGCTGGCTTTTTCCATATCCCATTTGGCCTTGGTATAGCACAATTTGGCTCTTTCCCGATTCTTTAAATTGTTTCAGCGAGCTCTCAAATATGTCAGTCTCTTTCTGACGACCTGGGCAAAAACCAATAAGGCAGGTGAAATGTCTTTAAAAGAACAAAATATGAAATCTGCAACAAATATTCAAAAGTAATTCTGATTTTGAATGAAAAAATATACTTAAAATCCGAATTCACATTTAGAATATAAATTTTACCTCAACATTCAAAATTTTAATGAGCTAGTCTGGTTGGCAACCCTTAGGTTTTTAAAATCTACATTGGCAGGCATTAAATATGAAGTTTCATTAACAATGAGGTGATAAATATTAACTAATTACTATAAAATGTTTTCAGTGAAATCTAACTGACTGCATATCAACATTTGGTTTATCCCTGCTATCAAATTCTGTCCCATCAAAGACACTTATACCAAGGGCATAATGTAGTAAACATTAAAGCATTTTGAAGTCCTACTGATTTCAGCTTCTAAACATTTAAAATATGGGTGGATTTGTGCCCTTGGTATTTTTTGCCTGATAGGATTTACTAAGAGAGCTAAGCTAAAGGTTTTCTGACAAACATTTTCAGTGCAAAAAAAAAAAAAAAACGCTAAGAAGAAAGGTTCTCACTTGTTATTAAAGCGATTGAGATTTTAGAATCCCCTCAGGGTGTAATCTAAAGAACCACAGGAAGGGGTTGATAGGAGGTGGTGGATTCTGCCTGAACCAGCTGTTTAACTCATCCCCATCCCCACACATCACCTCTTGCAAAACTACTTAAATAACATTTGAAGACTAGCAGGGGCCTACACAGTAGCATAATCAAAAATGGCAACGGTGGCTCAAAAGCACCTCATTAATTTTTCTTGGCAAAATCTCCCCACATAGCAATCCTTCCTGTTTATTGCGTGGGAAGAAGTGACCACATGGACAAGCTTGAAAGAAAATAATAATCATAAATTCCTCCAGCTAATGTCTTCTACAAATTCAGATCACTTTCTCTCTAACTCCAATTACTGTTCAACATAGAAGGCAGGAATCAAGATCACATACCAAGTAAAGGGTAACGGTCACTTCTTTCCCGGGTCAAATAGGCTTTGTAAATCATTCTAAAAGGGGGGGGAATAACAAGAAAAAGAAATCTCAGTTGCATAAAAGACCATTCAAGTCAAAACCCACCATAGCATATAACAGGGGACTGAGACATAATGACCCCTTCATGGTCCATGGTAAGAGCAAGGGAAAACCATTTCCCGTCAGTGCTACTCAAAGGTGCTCAAAGATTCCCCCAAGAAAAAAATCTTAAAGATAAGCAACTTTTTTTTGTTGTGGGGGGAAGCCTGAACCAGTGCATCATGAGCTCATTTTTGGTGGCTCTGACATCTGTTCACCCTTGCCAACTCTCCCTGCACCTTCTCTTTTGATGCCATTAGTTGATTAGATCTCATTTCAGTAAGGACCTGACATTCTTGAATACAGGCTACTAGCTGGATATCCTTGCTTCGCTACAGTATGTAATTAATGGGGGGGGGAAGCATGGCTCTCCTTACAGGGGGCCCACTCCTGCCCTGTAGCTCACGCGAGAGGTGCAAACGCTGCACAACTGCTGGGCAGCTCGCACAAGAGGCCTGAGCCCTGTGTGACTGGGAGGGAGGGAAGGAGGGAGGTCTGGATGGGGAGTCAGCATGGAGACACACCCTTGGAGACCACAGGCTTTTTTCAAGCAGAAACACGGGGCGGGGGGAGGCGGGGGGAGACAGCCAGGTCTAAGTAATAGGAAGGGTTCTACTGTTATTTTTCTGTTATTTCACTGTTACAACCTTGACATACTCACTTTGCTATGGTATGTAACTACTTAGAATCTATGTTGACACCAATAATTCATTCATGTTCAAGTTGAAATTCCCTTTGATTTCTCACATGAAATGTTGGGTTGAGCTTTTGAAGGTGCTTAACCCCTAGAAGATCCATTTGTATCCCTGGTGCCTTTCCCTGCTATAGTGGGAAGGGAATGAGGCATCCATACCTGCCAGCCTGGCATCTGCAGCTCAACTACTAACCTTTGTCAAAGAGCAGTGCTCTGGTCTGATTTCCCAAGGGATCGAGCAAGGTTGAGGAGGTGGTGGCCCCAGCATCACTGGGAGACTGGCTTGGGGTGGGGTGGGGGCTGCCTGGCTGGGATTGCCCTAACCTCAGTGCCATACCTGGGGGATGGATGCTGGGTCAGTTGTCACTGGGCTTGCCACATTATCACTCTATCCAATGACCTCTACCTGGGCAGCGCTGGGCAGCTTGCCATTTTGACACCAATAACACCTTTGTGTTCAGGTTGAAATTCCCTTGAGAAAGCCAATTTGCAATGGGAAAACAGTCCAGAGGTAAAGAGATAGTAACCCTCTGCCTCTACTGTCCCAATCCCAGAGTTGCCATGACTCCACACTGATGCATTTAATGATGCATGTAGTTTGGTCCTCATCCCTTCGGCCAATATTACAACTAACTGGACACATACTTTGCTGTCATCATTTTCTTGGTGTAACTAGTCATTGCAGCTGCTGAGGCAGAGTAGAGGAAAGGGTCAGGCTATTTTGCAAGCGTGTGGGAGGCAGCACTCTGACAGAATGTTCTTTGCAGCACAAAGAGCATTTGCCTCCTTTGCTGAGAGTTGGATTAATTGAAGTTGAGGGAAGTCTATTGCAATTCAAGTTCTTTGAACCCCAACTGTATTCAAGAATGGCCCAGATCAGGACTTTTGTCAGCCAGAGAAGTACCCTGTCTTCCCAAAACCACTTCCTTGCCCACTTGCTGAGGGAGGTGGTACTTACGTTTTCTCACTGACACCAAGAAATTGATAGACCTTCCCAGGGTTCCGAACACCCTTCATTTCAGTATATGGGAGCTCTTCAAAAAAATGTTGGGGCAGCTTGCATGTGAAGTAGGTGACTGAATCACACGTCACTACCCCCGGATAATACATCATCATACGAGCAGCAAGGTTCACTTTCTGGCCAATGACTGTGTGACGATAGAGAAAGCATTTGAATTCAAGTCTGTGCTCTTAATGACACACATTTCCTTCATCTAGTTCTAGCACACATAAGCTCATGGCTGTGTGATCAACTAGGCAACTATCTAGGGCAACACATTTGAAAAGCAGCAGATAGAAAAGCTCATAAGTGCCTGCAGCTCAGGAGTAGCAGTGGGCAAGTGACAAAATGTTCTGCTGACACAGGGAAGAAGGAAAAAAACCCAAGGCTACAGGGGAAGAGGTGCTTCCTCTACACCAGTGTTTTCTCTAAGATGCATGGCGGCATGGCTGCAGAGCTCAGCAACCTGGCAGTTCGGCGATGACTGAATGACATCACTGCCGAATATCTGGAGGTGTTGTTGTGATGAGTCATGATGCTGCAAAGTTGCTAGTGGGAATGCTGTAGCAAGAGAAGGTGAGAGAGAAGTCCTTGGCTCCACAGCAGGATGAGAGATGAAGAAGTATTTATAGAAACAATTGAGACCCAGAGAATTACGGTGATGTGCTATTGTGCGTTGTCGCTATTCGCCCCGCCCCTTTCGTGGCACTCAGGAGCAGGGCTTGCTGGGGTCTGTAGGAGGGATTGCCTGTGAGGCGGGGCAGGGCGAGCATCTGCATTAGTCAGCGCTTGCCCCGACCCAGCTCAGTTGGAGCTCCGGCAGGCAATCCCTCACCCGCCTGCCCGCTCGCCCATTTAACAGGCTGAGATTAGCTGGTCGCTTCAGGGCCTGGTAGGAATTTTTTGCTTCCAGCATGATTGGCCTTGTTGCTGGGATAGTTTTTCACCTACCCCAACCTGGTAGAGGGAGCAGGAAATCAGAGGGGTGGATATCACAGTCACTTTTTCAAACAGGCAGGTAGTGTGTCGGGGGTAGGAAGGGGATTGTTATGGTGTCCATTCTGAGGCAGCATGGCTGGGGAACAGCCAGGATGCTCATAAGTTGCTTATCCAGCTCGGTGCGCAGGTTAGGTCATCCCTGGCCGTATTTAGCAAGGGCTACCCTCTGACTTGGCTGGGGTGAGTCGGCATTGTCACCATAATTCTCGACGGGCTGAAGTCTGGAGTCAGATGATATGCCTGTCGATCATCCAGATCGCAGGGGAGGAAGATGGCTACAGCTGTTTCCCCTAAGAGCCCACACGCAGGGGGGTTCATAGTTAGGGCCTAGTTGCAAGTTGAGATGTTGCTATTTTCAATAAAGTGCCCCTTAAGTCCAAGTCTTGGTCTCATGTGCTTATTGAGGGGTTAGGGGTAATATGGTCCACTGAGAGATGCAATACTGCTTACAGTGGGCAAGCCAAATGTCCCATCATGGAGTTGCTTGCTGAGGCAAAAAGATAAATGGGAAGTTGAAGAAGGTTGTGTTGAGAGTAACAAATGCACAAGCCCTGATGGGCTGAATAAGGAAAACTTGTAGGTAGACCCTGTAGGAAGAAGGTGGGAATTAAATTTCTTGCCTACTGCACCAAAATGCCAAAGGTGGCCTTGAACAAGGGGAAGGTACACGCGATCTATGATAAACTGTACCTGTGTATTCATGTCTCAAACGATGGCCAACTACTCCGCAGAAAACTGGTCCACTGGTAACACCAATGGAGACAAGCCTGGGAACACAAGGTTAGTAGGCCAAAGGGAATTCCAACTATGAGGTCACTATCATTATCACTACCTGGAAAGTATACCAATAAGCCAAGGGACAAAAGACAATGCAAGACCCTGACATGAAAGGGAGCGAGCCCCTGCTACCATCTCCTCCTCTTTATATCCACTGCCTCCTCCTACCATTCTCAAACAAACAGGTTGTGTGGAACACTCTAGGAGCAGAGTTCTTTGCAACACCCAGCAAACAGTACTCAACCCATTTGTTTGAACAGAGACAGGTTGACGGCAACATGCAGGAGGTTGTGAGAATGTGAAGGTGAGGAGGAGGAGGCTGGAGAGCTCTATGATCACTGTACTGCTCTTCTTCCTGATGCTTTCCCCTCTCCTGGCCCATCTGACCACTGGGGGGGCTGTGGTGGTGGGGAAATAGCAAAATTGGTGGGCACCCACATGCCCCCAAAAGGAAGAGTTTAATGGGGGTGTGGTGGCAAAGATATCAGATCTGCACCACTTCAGGCAGTGGCTCTTCTTGAATCACCTCCAAGTCTGGGCCTGGAGGTGTTTGAAGACCCTATTCTCTGTCTGGCCCTTGCTGGAACAAGTCGAGGGTACTGCAACCCTTCTTGGTCTGGCTAGGGACAGAAAGACCTGCTGCTGCTCACTGAAATCAACTCTGTGTCCATAGCCTTCATGGGGTGATAACAGGGGAGCAATTCTCTGGACCTAGCTCAATAGGAAGATTAGAGGGCTGATGGAGGGCAGTTTGTCAAGGGGGCCCTGAAACCAACAAGCATAATTGGAACATGCTTTTTAAACTCAGTTTTGTCAAGAGTTCTAAATAAAGTCATAACACAGGCTGCATCTCATCATATTGTAGCAATATGTGTTTTGTGTTGTTTTTTGCCCGTCACAGATACTAATTACTCTGTGATTAGTATCTCACTCAGACAAACTTATGAAAATTTTATGGCTAGGAAAAAGTGAGAAGACCAGGCAAGTGCTGTAAAAGTACTAGAAAAAGCCCCAAATTTGAATTTAATACTGAGGCTTCGGGTGCATGAAAGTTTTTAAACTCATCATCATAAGCACAGCAGTGTCCTTTGTCTCGCACACTCCAGACTTCTCGGAACACCCAGGGAGGGTGAGTCTCTGAACTATGACAATGAGCTGAACTTGGTAAAAAGTATTTTTCAAAAGATAATATTTTGTACATGTTCAGAATTGTTATTTTACATGGTTACAATTTCTCAGTGAAAGAATGTTTGATCCATAATACAGCTGAGCACATCAGTGGAGTCACTCTGGCTGGTGTCACCCACTGTGGAGCTTGGCAACCCAGAGCCTTGGAGGTGACTTAATGACTGTAATTCATTTGCTGTTCACAGAATCTCTTCACCAAGGGCAGCAAGAGGGGGTAGTCAGGCCCGCGGAGGAGCGGAGGGCCAGTCAGGCTGCTCCTCAAGCTATGCTCGCCTGCTCCCCATGATGCCATGGGTGGTTGCTGGAGCGCCCAGGCTGGGATGGCGGTGACCTCTGTGCCTGGAGTGTGGCACCTTTCTCTGCTTCTTGCATCCATCCCAACTGCTATTTCTTTTATGATGCTGTGCATGAACAACTAGTACACACTATCTGAAACAGAGATTGTTATCAGCCAGTGAACAGGACTATGACAGTCCTGGTGTCGTAAGCCAAGCTGTGGGTAAGCAACACAAATAACTTCATCACTTACTGTAATTTCATGAGTGCTGTAGAACAGAAGTGGTGGATTTTAAAGGCACTGTCAAGAGCATGTGTGCTTTCATCAGCTTGTTTATCCCCAGGGAGGCCAAAGATGCAAAGTACAGTGCAGCCCTGGGGGTGGGGGAGGGAAAAAGACAAGAGAGAGTATTGTTTCAAAATTCTTTTTGGAAGAAGAATGTTCATAAGACAATTTCATAAAGGAGAACTTGAGCGATAATCAGACAATCATAAAAGGTAATCATTGGAAACTGGTGATCAAGGGGAATTTGGTAATATCTTCAATTGGCCTTAAAGCTGACAGGTAATTGATATTCCCATGTATTATTTTGGCTTTCCTAGGTCAATAGTCTATTGCAGTTGTTCCCAGAAGTGTATTTACAGGGAGGGCAAAGCTCTAAGTGTTGCAAGAAGTCTTACCCTGTCATGTAAATCCCTCCTCTCCCTTGCTGCTGTAGCCAGTAAACAACACCAAGATGTTGCTTTTCCCTGTGTGGATTGGCTAAAACGGTGCAGGAGAGGAGTGATTTCCATTGCAAGGTAAGGCTTCTTGCAAAACTTAGAGCTTTGCTCTCCCTTAGATCTGCCTCTGGTTGTTCCCAAATGATTTAGCATTGGGACTCACCTAAAGTTTCACTTTGCCAGCCTCTCAAGCTTCTGTGGCTATAATGGTGATTGGGTAGCAGTGCTCCCCTCAAGGAGCAGGTTGTTTAACCCTTGATGCACATAGCCTAATCTACCTGTCAGTTTTACAAACCACCAAAAATTGGGTTGTGGGTGGGTCACGGACCCACAGTTTGGGAACTGCTGGTCTATTGGCTTAAACATTACAGTCTTTGGCCACAATCCACATTTATGATCAACACACCAAGAAGCAATAACATGCACAAAAGAAGTTATTCCATTCCCTCCTTACCAGTACCATCATGCTAAGACAGCAAATTGCTTAAAAAAAATTCCCAATTTCATTCCCACTGAAATTGGGGTTTCAGTGGGGGGAGATGGAGCTTCTGGAGAAAATGTGGTCAGAAGGTCACCCGGGTACATGCATAGATTTGAATACTTACGCATGACAGCAAACGGTGTGTCCTGAAAACTGTGGCAAAATAACAGCACAACATAATTATTTGGGCACCCTTAGAAATGATATAGTTATACAGCATATTAGGAGCATTTACTGTTACTGGCAGCAGTGATATTTTTATGCCATTCTTCCTCACTCCCTGCTTATTGTAACTAAGGGCACAATCCTAACCTGAAGTTAGGCCGACACAGTTAAGCCAGCAAAGTTTGGCTGGCACAAGTGACTCTGTAAAGTATGTTTAGACCTCTCTCAGAGTCAGAGGGGTCAGCACACAGATGTGCGCCATCCTCCCTGACTCCGAGAATAGTCCAAACATGCTTTACAGTGGCCCTTGTACCAGCCAAACCTTGCTGGCCTAACTATGCCAGCCTAACTCCAGGTTAGGATTGAGCTCCCAAAGTCCCTCCTTTTTCCTGATCCTCTTTATTTTGTCAATCTGCTGGATGTAGGCACCATTGTCAACAGTCAAAAGTCCCTAGACATGCATGTTGTGAGGGCATGTACAAGCATGTATATTTGTTGCTCACAGTATTTGTGGCAAGACCACCTACAGCAGAGAAAGTATTTCCAGTATGGCTTCAGAATAGGGCCATTTAAGCTCAAGTAGTTTTCCTCTAAGGAAAAAGAGTTTTTGAGGTACAAAGGGCTATTTAAAACAATTTGCTAGAACAACACTCCAAGCTCCATTCATGCCTTTGTACCCAGCTTTATCTTACTTTCAGTTCCAGAATGAGCTGTCCATGGTCCTGATGACCTGTGGCATACCTGAACTTTAATGATATGCTCCTATCCTGCCAATTTCAACTTTAAATCTGTAGAAGACATTCCAATAGGAGACTCACTTTGTCAAACATAAAGACTTTGTTAATCTTGCCACTGAGAGGGTGTATAAGTCCTGTGATCTTAGTGTTGGCATCTTGGATGGCTTTACACAGGTGGAGAGTGTTGGCACTTTCATCAAACTGCAAGTTCACAAAGACGACAGTAACAGGACGAAGCTCTGACAAATATTCCAGGGGCTGATTGTCATCAATCTGGAAAATAGTGCCATGTGTATCACTTTTCCATAAAGCTTTTATATTCCACTACAAGTCAATGAAGTCAATATACAGCTGTTCTCATAAGTGGCCTAGAAGCTCCTTTAAAAAGGTGCAGTGCCCCTTTCAGGATTGCTACAAGAAGGGCTAGTGACCATGTCCTTTTCTCTTTTGAACAAGGACTTACTAAAGCTTACTATTAGAAGCTATCTTTTTTTATTGCCAGAGCTCATCCTGTGGAAGGATCAAACCCAGGAAGGGGGTGGGATCTGTGGTGCCAGTGCATACCATACCTAATCCCCTTCCTGGGCCCAATCCACCTACATGAATCTACTCAGACTTGCACCAGTGATATAGATGGTATCGGTCTGAGTTGACCCATAGCAGCTGTTGGGGCTTACCCTCAGGAGACCTCCAGCAGCCAAAATTCCCCTGCAGAATGCAGTGGAGCCTGTTGTATCCCTATGTGGGAATTTAGTTAGGATTGAGCTGAAAGTTAATGCAGTATTAAATACTTACACGCACTATGTCTAAGTGCTCAAAGCTCTACACAGTGAGCCCAGTGATCCTTACAGCAACCTTGTAAAGGAGGCCAGTATCATAACTCCCAAATTACAGATGGTGAGTTGAAGCAGGGAGAGGCAGTGATTTCTCTCCTAGTAAGGTCTCCTAGTGAATTCATAGTTAAGGTGTGACCAGCAACATTCTAACTCAGTGGTTCTCAAATGTTTTAGACCAGGACCCACTTTTTAGTATAGCACTCATGTTGGGACCCACCAGAAGTGATGTCATTAACTTGGAAGTAATGTCATAACCAGAAGTGAGAACATCAGGTAGGAAGTGCCATGTGTTGTGTGATAATAAAATGACACCCTGGAGCACAAACTGATGTTCTAGGACTGCAGCAATTCCACAACCATGAAATATCCCTGACAGAAAGCAAGATTAGGACAAAATATTATGTAAAAGCATTGAACTAAAAATAAAATTTTAAAAACTCTCACTTCAAAATTCAAACAGTTAACATTTACAAAAGGAATATAGCAAGAGTAAGGTCTATAGCTTCCAAGATGGCTGCTTCCAGCTTTCTATGACCCACCTGACATCAGGTCATGACTCACCAAGTGGATCCTGACCCACAGTTTGAGAAATACTGTTCTAACTCACATTCTTAACCACAAAACTGAAGCAAACTCTACTGCAGGGGTCGGCAATGCAGGGCTCACAAGCTGCTGGTAGCTCGTAAGATGGTTACTTGTAGCTTGAGGCCCTTTATAGCTTGGAGCAGCAGCAGCCGCCAAGCAGCCAGAACGGACAGGGTGAGAATACAGAGCCAGCCAGCCCAGCCCTTTCTAGCTTCTCCCCTGGAGCTGGAGAGCTTTTGGCCAGCATATGCTCTCATGAGGTGGCTGCTCAGAGCGTGACTGGTCAGACGCGGTAGCAGGAGAAGCAGCTTCTTCATGATGGTGAGAGGGGGAACAGGCAAAGCGCAGAGGGAAAGGAAGGGAAGTTGGCTCCCTCTCCTCTCCAGAGTGCCATTGGTGGTAGACTATCTTGGACATCCTCCCACCCTCCAAAGCATACCCCAGTGCCCTGCCCTGCTGCCTTGTCTGGCAATTTTTTTTTCTACATTAAATATGGGTGGAACTAGGACTGTGAGGGTTGTATTTATTAATGATCTGGGGCTATTGTGTGTGTTGCTTCTTGGAAGGATCCTCTGCCTTGCTCTGGCAATTTTTTTCTACAATTAAATATATCAGGGAAATAACAGTAGATCATTGGCTCATTTTGTTAAATTTTCCGTCAATGATGCACTGGAGATTGCATTTCTACCATTGTTGCTCTAGCACATAGTTGACAGAAAATGGTTTAAGTATCTCATGTATATGTGATGGTTGCCTGCCCCTGCTCTACCATAGCAAGAATGGGTTAGTTCCACATTGGGAAGAAACATACACAAAATTAAAAAAGAACACATACAGAACAACAGTGGCATTCTAGACGGTCTATTCATTAGACACTGGGTCTAGAACAATTAAATCAGCAACATGCACTCACTGTAGTACCTTTCTCAGGATGTTTCTCATCACGTATTTTCTCAAGCGCCTCTCAAGTTCTTCATCTGGAGGCAACACTGAGGCAGTTCTCAAAATTTCTAGAAATAGAAGATGATGATTTTTCATGAAGAAAGGAGGATGTGATGGATAAAGTATAAGATTGAACTGTGGCCGGTGTTTGCTTTTGATATTACCCAGCTCCTGTGTACCTATCATCCTACTTGTGCTTTCTTGTAGACTCTCTGTTGCAATGTGCCACAGAGGTTGCACAATGTGCGAACATTGGTGTGGGAGCCAGTTGCAGCCCCACAAATCTCAATTTGGCCATCCCTTTGCCAAGAGATTTTGGAGTGATGTACAGGCACAATTTGGCAGAGCTATGTTGTCATGGAATGTCAAAAGCATTGTTTTTAGAGCAAGTGTGTGAACAAAATTCACACATTCTTATACAAGCAACACGCCATGTCACAACACCCATTTCACACACATGCACATAATGCAACATGAAATACAATGCACTTAATTCTGAACATACAGTGTAGCTCGCAGTCCAATCTTAACTTACAAATTTGCAGCTGCTGGAGGTGCAAATTTTTCCGCTTGCCTTGAGATAAGCCCAGCAGCCCCAACAACTCAGATCTGTGCCACTGAATCTACTGTATGTCCAGAGCCATTGCCACCTCCTCTAATAGCTGGTGGAGGGAGAATGGAGCATTGCAGCCATTACAGGAAGTAGTGATGGCAGCGATGGATGCCACAAGAGAGGTAATGACTTGCAGGTAAGTGGATTCCAGTGGAAGTGAGCAACATCAGTGTTAAAATGGAAAACAGTATGATTTGCCTCAGCTACATGAGCATGGAAATCATTCCTTGCCAGAAATCACAACATAGACAAAGGACTCACCAAAAGAGCCATATAAGCGACTTTGATACAAGTACTGCATGCATCTGTCTAAGAATTCCGCATTGTCAAAATCAAGGGCATTCTTAATGTATCTAGCCTGGAACAGAATAACAGACATTCCACAATTTTCACTTCTATCCCTGCTATTTAGAACCATCTTTAGTCAGCTGTCCAATACATTTCCCATAATGCAAACTGTACTCAATTGTTTTAAACTGTTTTTAAAATCCCCTTTAGGATAGGCACATTTTATCTCCATAATGAGTTGCATTGGTAAAAAAAAAACATTGCCCATAGAACTTGGGAAGATACTGTCCAGTAGCTAAAGGAGTTATGAATAATTTCAATCTAATCACTGAATGTTAGAAAGATAGGTATGGATATCTGTGACAATGGGTTGCCAATGCCATCTGGAAGTTTAACAGACTGCTCCCATTCAAAGGAGTGACTGTTTGGGGATGTATATATTCCACTGCAGATGCCATCATCAAGATTCCCAAGAAGAATCTTAGGGACAGGCAAATCCCCTTGGTTCAAGGGGACCAAGTTATTTTTGGTCTGAGCTTATTGAGTTCATGTACAGGATAGCCAGAAAGCTTATTTATGAGGGCACATGAGTTCCCTTTCTGGCTCACACATCCATGCAGTTTGGGGGGCTGTTCTGACCAGCTGATCAGCTCCAATGCACCCAGAAATGACATCATTACCCAGTGCCAAAAAGCCAGCAGAGAAAGGCAGCTGGCTTGGGAAGTTGCTTGGGAAGATGTGGAACTGGCTGGGGCAGCAGGCCTCAAACCCAGATGGGATGAGACAGGAGGGGAAAGTGGGGAGAGAGAGAGAGAGAGAGAGAGAGAGAGAGAGAGAGAGAGAGAGAGGAGGTGGTAGAAGGCAAGAAGACAGGGAGAAAAGACACAGAAGGAGTGATGGACAAAATGAGGGTGCAGTCCTATGCCCTGTGTAGCGACAACACAACGTCAGCTATGTCGCCCCACGTCGGCGCTTTAGCTCTCAGGCCGATGCTACCAATAGTGTTGGCCCGAGAGTGCTGACAGAGAGCCTCGCTTGTACCTGCCAAACTCGGCTGGTGCAGGGAGGGTTCTAGGAGGAGGGTGGGTGGGCGGGAAGCATTTCTGGGCAGTGGGTGGGCAGTCTGGGCTGGGGAGAGGGGAGGGCTGGGATGAGGCCTTTAGGATCTTGTCCCCAGGCCACGCGGCCAGGATTCAAGCCACGTGGCTTCCTCAGACCTGGAATTGCTATTTCATGGGCGCAGGTCTGAGGAACCCATATGAGGAACCCATAGGGGAGGATGGAGCCTCCGCACAAATGTATCCTTGCGCCAGGGAGGCTCCTTCTGCCTCCTAAGAGGTGCTGGATACAGCACAGGCCCACCAGGCTGCCAGTGCTACTTAGGATTGCATCCTGAGAAGTAGTAAAGTGGACCAGGAAAGGGAAAGCAAGAACTGGCTGAGAAGAAGGAATCAATGGCAGAGTGGAGACAGTCATCAGCTGGGACAGAAGGGAAGAGGGGAGTCAACCAGATGGAGATGGTGGGAGAAAACGATGACAGTTAGGAGCAAAAGGTGGGTCAGAAGGGACAGATGAAGGAATTGCTGATGACAAGACAGACTGCAGAAATGTAAAGAAACAGACTCTTTAAATCCTCAGATGTGCATCCTCATCCTCCACTTTATCCCATACCATTGTATCTAAAGACCCTTCTCACAATTTGCTGGGAACCTGAAATGGAGAGCTGTCCATGATATATGTTCTCCTTTTAATGTTCACCTGCAAGATTTTTTTGGAGGTGACAGGTGAGCACATTCAAGGAAACACAGGTAAGCTAGAAGTCCAATTTCTTGGAGTTTCATGTGATTGCAAAGTGCAGCACAGGGCAAAGAGAAACCTAATGCCCTGCCATCTCCACCTCCAACAATGCACAAAGAATCAGAAATCACCCTTACTGGCTGGATTGCACCCCTTCCAGTGAGATAAGAACATAAGAACATAAGAAGAGCCCTGCTGTTTGGGATAGGGGTGAGCATTGGTATCTAGCCTCCAAAAAGTGGCCAATTTTTGGAGGTGAACGATGCCTGCTTGTAACCGGAGCCTTCGAGCAGGCTGTGTTGATGGTTTCTGTTTTGAAGAAGGATAACATCTCAGAATGTTTGATGGATTACATCTGAGAGATCTTCATGGGCTCCAGTGAAGATAAGACGACTGGGAAGAACTGGCAAGGAGATGCAGGTGATTTATGAGGATGACAACGAGGTGCGAATTGCACATGAAGTTTGGCAGCGGGCCAGTGAGAGCTCAGTGGGGCTAAATCTAATTTAGTTTATACTACAAGATCCCCACTGAAGTGCATCTTTGCTTTGCTTTTTTTCGATTTTCTTCTTTCTATGAAGCGTGGGAAATTTGGAAATATATTGAGTACTCTGTTTTGTGCTGCTTTGTGTTGTTAAAGATGGAAGAGCCTGAATTTTTTGCTGCATAGCTGCTTTTAAAATGGCGACAGACAACATGTTGCGAAGGAAAGACGGAAGATTTACAACCAGATTTTAAGAACAATCAAAGAAAATTCATGGATTCGGATGGAAGAGATATTTGTTGGAAGGATTGGAGATGCTTTAAAAATCAGGAGAATGAAATTGGACGGTTTTAACAAGGGAAGTTGATCCCTCTTTCTTTTCAAGATGGACCGTTGTGCTTTGCGTGTGAAGAAGAGCAAAAAGAAGAAGATTATAGAAGAGACGTTAATATCAGCTCACAGACCCGGTGGGAGAGGAGGTGTCTGTTTAGCTGACTGTTTCCCTGGTGGCAGAAGGGGAACAATGCTTAACCAGATATTTGTTTTTAATAATTTCTAGTAGTTTGGTTCTTTGTAATAAAAGTGATAGGGAAATTTGAAAAATGGAAATTTTGTTTTAAAATATTGAATAGAGGGTTAGAATGAAAGTTGATGATGCAGAGCTCCTCCTTTTGTTATTTGTGTTGAAGGAATGTATTTACCATTGGGTTTTGATCTTAGAAGCGAAATAAGTTTGTAAGCTTGTGTTTTTGCGTCAAGATGATATTACAAAGCGGGTGATTACTTTTTGTTTGTTTGTTTAAGTATGTGAGGATTCAAGCTTATACTTAATGATATTATTTTAGAGAATTTGAAATGATTAAGACCTAATGGAATACTTAAGAATGTTTAAGAAAGCTTTGGGATGTCTTTCTTTTTTTTATGTGTCTTTTCTCAAATCTTAATCTTAATAAGTATGTTTTTATAACAGAAATATTAATGTTGAATTACGGAGCAGAGGCAGAATAGAGTACTACTATGTATTTTTGGCAGAGTTAGAAATTAAAGATTGAATTAAAAGTACTAGAAATGTGCAAGACAGAGTTACAAAAAAAATCATCTTATAGTACATGTAATTTTTAAGTAGTAATATGTTATCAGGATATATTCCCCAGCTTCTTCCTTTTTTTTCCTTCTGATGTAATATGATCTTCCCTATTTGCTTTTATTTTATTTGCTTTTTGGTATAAATTAGAGATATGCATTTATATTGATACTATATTTCTGGTTTCTGTTTGAGTTAGGTAATGGTGAAACTATTGAAGATTTGAACTCATAATGAAAATTGATATAGTTTTAACATGGTTGTAGTAATTTTATCCTTTCAGATGGAACATATGATAGTGGTGATTTTTAGCTGTTTATACTTGTAAATCTTGAACTGCTTCCAACTTTTCCTATTGTTCAATCCTTTGTTTTCCTACCCTATGTAATTCACTATCCTTACCTATATCTTTATTATAAAATTAATAAAATCGTCTTCAAAAGAAGAAGAAGAAGAAGAAGAAGAAGAAGAAGAAGAAGAAGAAGAAGAAGAAGAAGAAGA